>JAGVSQ010011597.1:0-12140 GCA_022683975.1 Rhyacophila evoluta | reverse complement strand
ATAAATTTTGGCAAACATGCGTTTTTGCACGAACATTGCCCGTCCTGGGCAAATAGCTATTGAAATTATCGGCCGGCTGTAAGATGTTAATCACTTCTTATAACCATTGATAGGTGCTACAATTACAAGCTGTAATCCAGCATGTAAGTATTGAATCATATCTATATATACAAAGGTGAATGTTTGTCTGTTTGTGTGTTCGCTATGCATTTGGACAGAGTACAGGCCAATGAAGCCAAACTTTCCAGGAATACTCATCTCATCCAGGAGAAAGTTGTGGGCTACTTTTCCTGCGAAAATTATAAGTCCTTCCCCCTCCCAAAAGGGAATCAGCTAATGCAATATAATTTACATTATTATTTCATACAGTCTAGTAATTAAATAAATATAATGCCCGATTAGTAAAAGAGAAGGGTTCATTAGTTAAACAAAGTTATCTGTTTGTACCTGAAGTTAAGAGATATTCTGCAAATACGAGAGGTTCAATGCCATCTTCTTCGTGTTTCTTGAATTGTAGGCCTGAGTTTTGTAATAAATCAATGGAATCCTGTGCATACATGTCTTCTCTGAAAAATAAAAATAAACACATTCAAAATTTGTTTCTTTAAATTCTGTGATGGACAAAGTTTATTCATGTATAATTGATAATATAATGTGGATATTTTTGTAAGAATTTTAACATTGGTAAGTAAATATATATACTTATTGAAATAAATTTGTATGAATGTAAGATTTTTCAATCTGATATAAGTTTTGAAAAAAACCAGTGGCTAAGGTGAATTTGAGTGTTTTCAATCCACATATTGCAGGTTCAAATCCCACAGCTGCAGAACTGAATACCTAATCCAGAGATACATATACTCTAAATCTTTACACTGTCCAAATTCATGTTTCGCTTACAGATTGGATGTGAAAAAGATAGTTTTGTATCTGAATGGCATGTCATTAAAGAAATTGGGTTGAAAGAATTATAATTGTTAATTTTTTTGCTATGGAGGTTATTGTACCCTGATGAGAAATGCGATAAAAAGAAAAATATGTATGACAAATTTAAATAGCAGACAGGTCTACACATGCTATGTAAACAAAAACATATCATGTTAGTTTAACAAAAGGTCAATATGGAACAGCTTTACAAACAATTTTTAATTACTTGTTTTTAAAATTGTGTTAATTTATTGATCTTTAATTTTACTGCGTATCACTATTAAGAATATCAAAATGGTAGATATTAGATAATGATAGAAAAATATAAATGCTCCAAAAATTATATTCTATTTGTTGCGATAGATAAACTTTTAAGTTTTCAAGAAGTCGGTCGTCAGATAGTTATTATAAACGGTTGTCAAAAAGACAAAATATCAACTATGTTTATTTAATGATGACCACAAATTAAACAAAACGTTAGATTAAAAATCTGAAATTCGTAACAAGAAAATCATTATTATACCATTATTATCACATCAGGATACTAAAAATATTTGATTGGTTATTTTTATGAAAACATTCAAGTTTTAAAATCCTTACAGTTAAGCCGAAACTGCTGTTTTATAACACAATAACGCTGGTATAGCATGATGTGTGTGGCTTGAATGTATAGAATGACACGTATTACACGTTATTAATTGTCTATGTGTTAAATGTGAGGTACAAAAATATACTATCTATGTAGCTAACTGTCCACTGACATAACCATAATGATAAAAATGGATCGTAATGACATATTTCCCACCAAGAGGAAATGCTACCACTCAATGAGAAACTATTTTGGCCAACATTTTATTATGAAGGGTGAGCCTGGAGTATGATTTGCTTTGACATATCCAAAACTGGATAAAATATAAATTGCTAGAAAAATACATCGGATTCTTTTTTTATACAGGTCTGGATATCCCAAGTGATAAAAGCGATGAAATACCAAATTGTTGTAAACGGGTCTGTCTATTGTCTGATAATGAATAATCTTTGTTTCGTTTGTATAATAGAATCAAAATACAATAAACGATAATGAATTTTATTTTTGATATCCATTGATTTTTATATAAGGAAACCTTCTATCCACCATTATTTATTTTAGTATATTTTTTTATATGGTGTTGCGTGAAAAGTATCCACCGTATAAAAAGAGTCAGGTGTACGTTGTTTTATGAAAAATAAATCACTTACTGTAGGTTAAATTTAAAATTGAATTGCCATGTTGTGTATCCTGGCGGTGTCTTGCCGTTTTCATCCATGAAAGTGAGACCGAGTTGAATTATTCGCAAGAGATCAACGTTACATCTAAAAAATAAAACCCATTTAAATAGTCATACATTAATTGAATCAACTAAAATTATAGTTACAAAACTAAGTTGACACAATTTTCTGCACAAAATAAAACTAATAAATCAGTTGCTAAGAAACAAATAATCAAAATATTATTGAATTATACTAATAATAAATTCATATAAAACTAATTATTTGTATAATCATAATATAATAAAAAAAACTGTACTTTTAGTAATTTCACCAGAAGTATTGTTATCGTTCTATTAAAATAGTAAAAAATGTTTTGAAAAGTTTGTTTGAATTATAGTATATTTTAGCGATTAATTAAAAACTGATTTGAACAAATTGATAAAGCAGCTAGGCAAGGAAGAGAATAAAGTGGTTATAAGATCTGGTAACACATGCAAAATAAAATCAATCTCCACATAGTAGGAGTTACATAATCTCAACAGTCGATATGATTTGAAGCAATGCAGGACTATTCAGAAAGCACATATTACCGTGTTCTCATAAAATAATGAAATGAAATAGCCATATCTGTTCCTGAAACGTGTAAATGAAGATCTCTATCTCTTTTATCAACCCAGGCTTAAATTATCAATTAAATTATTGTGTAAAATATTATAAGAGCAATGCATTTTCTATTTTTCCAATTTCAGATGGTAGATGAAAATTACAAGTAAGATGTGTGAGGCTTTATTATTAAACTACTAAAATATAATTTGATTACAAGCTTGTAAGTATGTTAAATACCTGAGAAGTTGGTATTGATAGTCTGCTGTGGATCTGAATTCTCCGATGGGCCGGGCTACCACTCCAGGAAATTCCGTGTCCATCGCCACCCAGTGGTATTTTTTAACCACCTGAAAAATGTAAATTACAAATTCTGTTATAATATATAATCTGTCTTCTTATAATCCTTACAATTTTCTCTGGCTTGGTACCATCACCTCAGATCTAATAACATCAATGATATGTCCACTTAATTTTGCCATTTGACGTAGTAATTAGCCACTGAGACAGTTTTAACCTAACGATCCATTTTTATAAGCTTTTATTATAGTTATATTTTGTTTATTTATTTCTTACATCAAAGTGTTATTTTCATAAAGATAAGATACAATCAACAAACCTGTCTGATAGTCCGAAATTCATCTTCCAAATTGTGTTTCCAAACGTCCTTGATTCCACATTCTTCATTTGATGGAATACCGACACCACCCACAGCGCTTGCAGAAGGCATACTCTATAATCAAACAGCATAAACTCCATTAAAAACATATAATAATATTTTAATTTTTCAGTTCTCAGATACACTATCTGAAGCAAATATTTTAATAAATATGATGGTCTCAGTACTGAAGATTTTTTTACAAATCTTCTCGAGCCTTAACACCTCATGTTTTGTTTTTTTTTAGAGATAATCCACTTCTTGGAAATCATTTAAGAGAGAATAATAGAACGTGTGTGAATAGTGACGGAGAATTAAAAAAAATGCTCAGTCACCAAAAATTCTCAATGGCTTGCACAAACAATACATATCAGATTATTTAGAATTTTTTTTCTCTATAAGTGATAGTAAAATTAAAATTTGCCTCAGAATCGTGGATATAACATGTTTAATTTGACTATTAGTCTGCACAAAATTTACCGAACGTTTCACTTTCACTTGACATAACCTCAGATAGGGTCCACAAATATTACAAACATTATTTTTATAATACATATTTCACAATTCTTTGGCAATGCGGTAGCAATCGATTGTGTGCTAAATCCCGACTGTAAATTTTTGAGTGCTTTGCAGTTTTGAATGCATTGTGCAATGAGTATTAGTAAAAAGACCCAAAAGGTGTCAAATAACACTACTTTGAAAAACAAATATAGACAAAGGAAACATGGTCACATACTGTAACAACTGATACTAAAATAATATACAATATTGAATATAAATAAAAATTCTAGATACTGTCACTTATTAAATAAACAGAGTGAGTGTAAATACTGGATTTAATATGAAATACAAATATTGGTGAGTTCCTTCAATATCACAACATAATAATTATTGAAGGAGTAGTGCAAATTGGACAAATTGTGAAAATCAAAAGTATTTATGGAACTATTCAGTTAAAATGGAGCCAATAATGAAGAAACTAGGACATTGAAGTACATAATTGAAAAACGACAGACATTAAAATATATTTTGTGATTTCGTACACTTTTTTGTTAATGAAATAAAAACAAAAACAGATTTCACATCTCAGAAATCAAGAAATTATATACTGCTTCCTGCGTTTCCACTACATAATTTATTGTTTTTGACTTCATGGGTCGAAGTCAATACCTGGTTGCCAATGTTTCGATATAGATATTATAAGGTTGCCTGTCCCCATCACCCTTATTACTTATAAAAAATTGGGATATTCATCGCTGTGTACATTATTTCATTTCGATTATTAATATATCAACGACACTGGTGATTGTATTAAAATATTATATAAAAAAATCCTCTCAATGTGGTTCCAAGACATCTCTATGACCTATTTTGCAGATTTTGGATAGTGATTTCAAAAACACTTGTTGAAATGAAGCATGATACAATAACTTAACACTTTATTTGAAACAAAAAAAGTTTCAAAAGTGGCTTTATTGATTTTACAATTAAATTTTTTTATTATGTGCTTTGGTATCCAAACCTCTCAATACGATGCTAATGTGATAACATATTGGCTTATAAAAAGCGTCTCCGTGAAAGATTCTTTACCCATATTCGATATATTTGGCTGGGGTCTGTGACACCGTCAAACAAATATTATGAAATCACTTATAGTGTCAATGAAAAAATGTCTTAAAAAAATATACTGATTTACAACCAAAACAAAGAAATCTAAAACATTGTAATTGTTCACTCTATTAATACAAAGGAAATATGAAATGATGAAATAACTCGACTGTTTCATGACATACGCATAGTGTTTTGAAAGGTGTCACATCAACTATGAATTAATAGTAGATGACTAGAGAAAATTCAGGAAGGTATCTCAAAATAACTGATTATTACTCAAGGTTTTAAAGCATATACAAACTGTCAGTTTAAAGTTGTCTGGTCACTGAATGACTTTTCATTTGTGAAGATAATTTAAAATAAATAAGCTATTAAAAAGAAGATTAAAATGATAATAATATGAAATTTTAAACATAACGGAAGTTCTATCTCAAAAACATGAGTGTAAATTACCATAACATATCAATGAAATTCTTTTGTACTTTAAGGTTAGAATTTTGATGTATTTTTAATGGATACCTGAATATAACTCCATTATTTCGTCTTAGGGTTGCATAGGTAGATAAAGAGCACTAACAAATAAGATATTTTGTTCACCTGAGAACAAATTCATTACATTTAGTGAAGTAGAGATGAGTTGACAATAGTTTTGACAATGGGAGCTGACCTGTCTTACTGGTTCGAATTGGAGGGGGTCCTGGCCTTCCACAAGTGCTCCACTCCACTTTCCGCTGGGGGATCCAGCCAGTGAGCCCCTCAGCCCCCCGAGTTCCGACACTTTGTCGATATTTCCTTGCAATATCGCGTGCTCGGCGATGTCGAATTCAGATTTAATCTTCATTGGTTATGTTGCAAAACTGAAACGAACAACAGTCATTTTACACTACATATAGAACGGGAATAAACGGAATATTCAGACGCACATAGTATTGTCGGTTTTAAATTTCATTAACGAAATTCCTTCGTTTCAGAGCTTATAAATAATTCTAGACTCACAATTTCTCAATAGTTGAATGATTTGCGAGGGAAAGATATACTAGAATAAATATATTGCGATATGGTTGAGAAATAAAGTAAACAAAATCATCTGGGAAGAGAATTATACTAACTCATGTTTTATAGAGGGCCGACATCGAATTGATCAGTGTTTATGCACACGCAAGATACACAACATAAACAAGCTGTCCGAATTTCATCGCCATTTTGTTACATGACGTTCGCCGCGTCCGCGCGTTGCCGCAGTGCGATAACGGAAGCGATGCTAGTGATATCTATTGATAATTCATTGAATGATTTTCAAACTTGATCAAATCTAATTCAAATGAATAGCGGGAGACTTACTATTATATTTGATAATAATTATCTTTATACATTTAATACGAGAATGGAAAAATGAAAAACAACAAATATCTGTTGAATGTTTATCATGATGTAAAAATTATGACTCTAAAAACATTCGTACCTGAGTAGAATCAAACTAAAATAATTATGGTCGTTTGATTTCAAGTATTATATTTAATTAATTATAAACGAATGTTCTATAAGTAAAAACTGAAGTAAGGCTAGATGGTTTTAAGTAGTAATATACTTCAACGGATGTAAACACCTTGAAAAAGGTAATTCAAGATAGAAAAAAAAATCAGATTTAAAATAAGTAAATAAAAATTAACGAAATGGTCATGCTTTACAAAAAAGTTGTATCTCTATTAAAATATCTATTAAAACATATATTATTATATTATTATGAAACATTTCACTATGAAAATAATTATAAGCTTTGATACTGCGCCGAGAATCCAATTAAAAAAATAGAATATGGATCATTTCGAACATTGAATTTATTGAGAATTACAGAAAATGTTATTGCTTTGGATAATGCTCTCATTATTGAAATTTTAAAATAAATAATTCTGTACGTATTAATTATCAATTTTGTCTCAATACAAAGCATAAAAAAAATCTGATTTTGTAATATGTCTTACTGTTTTTAATGGACCGGAGATTTTAGTAAATTCAGAAATCTATACTAAAGATTTTGACTCAAATTTTTAATGATTTAGCTTAAAACAAATTCACAGTCTATTCCGTGGCAAGTTGTTTTTACTATGTCCGCTTCTGAAGTCGAGCATGTGAATCTTGACAATGTGTAAACTTATATTGACAGATTGTCTTTTATGAGAATTGGTTGAAAATCAAGCATTCAGCCCATTGGAAATTCATTTTTGATTTGTTGAAAACTCTTACCTAGCAGCGGGATTCGAGCCCATGACCTCTGGCATCAAAGTGAGTGCACTTAGCAATCACCGTGGCGTAATTGCGATAAAATATTCTTCTTAGACAATAGCTATCACAAATTAAGAAAAAATGGTATACGTACATTTTAAATTTAGATTATGTCTACAATTTAATAACGAAGTATTATTTTAGATGATTTGATAAAACCATTTGTAAAGAAGTTTTAGGAGTAGATTAGTGGTCGGAAACCTTTCTAAAATAATGAACAATTAAAACATAAAAAAAAATTTAGTGGCTTTGATTTTTCATTTATATCATTCTCTCGAACAATACTTTATATAATAGTTAAAAATAGTTTTGTGATTATTTCCACTATTAATATGTATATGAAGTTTTATATGTATATAAAATAAAAGGTATAAATGAGTAAAAATATAAGTTATACCAATGATACTTATATTAACACAAATTGATAGCAATTACAAAAAAATGATGACCGACAACAGTCGTTTCTGCGACGGCCATAAAAGATTTTTATTTGAAGCGAGAGAGCACTTTTTTTAGAAAAGAGCCCCGGAGCCTCCAGTCCCCAACTTCTGGCGTAGATGGACAGGACAGTGTCTGCTAAATTATGAAAATAAAATACGGTTTTGTGATATTAGTTATTCAGAAATTAAAACAAAAGCTTCATTTACTCAACGTCTAGACTGTTTAATTAAGAAACTGAGGTTTTAGAATAACTATATTAGTTTTATAAGTGTGACTGTTCATAATACGGGCAGTAATGGAAGATTTAGAGGTTGAGGCATCGTGTTATATTTTAAGTCATACTTTATTGTGAGATATTCATCTAAAATATGCACATTTTAACCCTCTAGTTGTCATAAACTGGTATATCAGCTTTTGGTACAGTGACGGTTTTATCTAGATTCTATAGAACTAAGGCACGTGTATCTCCTTTATTATTATTATTCATATAGAATTGCAGCTATATTCATTTTAGTCGCAAACGGTTTCGTAAAGAGTTTCTTAAATTTTCTTAATCATTCTTAAGTTAAAATTAACACAATATTAAATAAAATAACGAAAACATATCTTCTTTATTTAGTTAATTAATATTTTTGACCGATGATGTTTGATGGAAATTGATTTTAAATAATTTAGAATTCTTTTTTTGCGTTTTATTTTAGGATGGTCTCCGCTCTCTAGTCGTCCTCCATGAAATAAGTATAATTAAAGATGATATTTTCACATAATTGCTCTGCTATAGTAACAATTCTTTGTTTAAATAGAAAAGATTCTCAAGTCAGGTCGACCATTTGTTGGATCGGTCGGTTATTGCGATTTGGTTTGTACGAAGCATAATTTTGTAGCTTTTAAAAAAAATCCGAAATCTTCCGGCGAGTGAGAAGGTTTCTTCGCAACAAGGCTAAATATTAATAGGACATACTTGGGAAAGAAGCAGCTCCTGTGATACATCCGGCACTTTGGAGAACGCATCAAGTTCGTTGCGCCACGGTGTAGAGACGTGGCAGGTGGTGGAGGAAAAAACACGTGTTTAAATAAACTTCAGCTTGCTTGAGTTGGTGGTAACATAAGTTTTGGGTAGTTAATACTGCCTCCTAAGGCATTCCCTACGAAGTAGGTATACCGCATCTTGATATCTAAACTCTGATTTTAGCATGGTTAAAACCAGATTTAAGGATGGGGTAAATGAATGGTGAGTACATTACTTAAAGGAGTGAAACTTCCTTTTCAATCTGATTCTACGTTGCCTACTGGATACTCATTGGATGATGACCTATTGTACTGGGTTGTCAGGACTATTGTAGGACCATTGTGTACAAATGTCCATTTTAGTAATATTTGCAACATTGAAGATTTTCGATTGATTTTCGGTTGTATTACATGCAATTATTAGTTTATTTTATGAATAGCAGGATGCTAAATATATAATCTAGGGAGTGGCTATATTGGGATTGAAATGGATGAGTGTCTCAAAATCGTTTGATAACTTTTCAAACCTATCGACCATCACGATTTGCATTCTACGGATGATAATCTTTTCTAGAAGGTCTCTTTTTCAAAAAGCTTAACATTAAGACGGCTTAGTTAAAATTTACAATCAGACATACTCAGTATAGGTCAACCAAAGCCCTGGAAAACTACTCTTGGCACATTTCTGTCACCGTAAATAGCGTCTCACATTCTTAACGAAATAGTATACGCGCACATAATAGGAATAATTAGGTATCCAATGAAGTCATTTAACTCAGTATTTTTAATAATTTGCCACTAGAATGTATGTATTATTTGTCTTTAAAAATATCAATAGTTAATTTATTCTTTTCTTTCTGTACAACCACAAATTTAATATATTAATATTTTTGTATACTAAGTATGTTGAGAATATCATAAAAAATAGAATGATAATATATTTTACTACTTTTCCCCGATAGCGTAGTTGGTAGCGTGCGCGCCTGGTAATCCGGGGAATGCGGGCTTAATTCCCCATCTGTCAGATTTTAAAAATCCGAAAATGCAGAACTGGATGCCTATTGGGTTGAGTAATTATATGAAAACAATTTTCTTGAAAATAATCTGCTATTACGTCTTCACATTGCGGAGATCTACATACTTCACACTCAGAGTGTATATCTTCACACTGTGTAGATCATTATGGTCAACTTTGGGAGCGGACGTGGTATAAAAAAAACTTCTTCTCTATTTGTTTCTTACTACAAGTTGGTTTGAATCTATCGAAAAAGCGACGCAGGCAAACATACAATATGTTACCTATCCTTGAGTTTGACATTCTATTATAACAACATAATGTTTCTGATAGTAAATTTCAGATTGGTTTCCAAATGGTGGCTCCTCAGAGCGTACCATCTTTATAATCCGTTTTAATTTATCCATTTATCTTCATAAAAAGTCACTGAACCGGATGTTATGTTAAACATTAATTTTTTACTTAATTTGATTTTCAGGCATACTACTTCACGGATTTCCAAAATAGTATGTTTTATTTCACTGCACAATACGTAGCTATAAAAGCTATGCACTATCTCTATTATGGATAAACATATAGGTGGGGCATAAACCGTTTATTTTCTCTCTTCTAAATTATTTTAGTCTGGTCTGAACAATACCCAAGGGTTTGCCTACTTGACCTTTTAATGTCGTTTCATTTTACAAATACTAATCAAATTAATTTATAAATGTATATTTTTAAATACATTATTAAAATAATTTTAAAATGGTACTATGTATTTAGATCTACAGATCTCACATTAAAATATCAAGCGTATGCAAAAATTTCATTAGAATCATCATCAACATGCCGACGATTCGAGAAAGGAAAAAGGACGTAGCCCTCAGTATTTTAAATAGTTTTTTTCAACAATTACAATTTATAAAATTTAATAGATGTTTTACCAAAAGGATGTAAAATGGGAATACCAAATTAGTATCTAAATTTGGCTTTTAAATTTGATAAAAATGGCATAGGAAATTTATGACCAAGGAAAAGGACTTCCACCATATCAATGTTATTGATTTTTTTAAATAAGCTTGTAGCATATTGGGAAAATAAAACACCAGTTAACCCATTTTCCCCAGTTCACACAAACAAGTTGTGCTTATTTAAATTTTTGACAAAGTTTTTGTGCCAAATGTATTTTTTTGTGAAGGTGACGTCATTTTTACTATCTAAAGTAGATATATTATATAATATTATTGCTTCCAGTAACAATTTTTACTCTATGTACTTAATGTGAAGCCTTAAATTTGCTTCGCTCACCACCATACGTTTCTTCTTCCGTTTTCTTGCCCATTGAACAATAAATTATAGTGTTATACACATTAAAATTCCATACAATAATTTTTACGAATTTCATAGGATTAGCTATTTAAAACTTTGGTTAAAGCGCATCCGAGTACATCACCAAACCATGCCTATTAGCTATCGTAAAATTTAATTCCAATAAAGAGATTTCTACGTTTACCGTTTGATATTAAGACATTTATAAATTAAAAACACACACATATTATGTAACTATGGACAATTTTATCTGATCAGCGAATTCTCGGCCCACATTACTTGAATTTTATTATCTAAACTGATCGAAATATTGAAAATTTTAGCAAACGAGTATTACTTAAACGAATAATAATGAAGTTTGAACAGTCCTTAAGCAGATGGCGTAGTCCAGCTGAAGAGAGGATTATTTTAAAGTGCGATTAATAATATTTTGAGCCAAGTAGATATTTCCCTGATTTCCATACTATTAAAAATCAGCTGAGGTATCATAAAAGATACGCTTTCGTTTTATCTCGGAGATTTAATAAAAATATCCGAACCACTCTGGGAATAAATTTATGATTTTACGCGTTTAAATATTGAAAACGCTTAATGTAAATAAATTAAAACAACGTAATGTTCTATGTAAATAAAAATATATGTTTTTGTGTATTATTTTCGTTTATCGAAAGTCGTCGGCTTCTCCAATGGGTTGGGTAATTATCTGACAGCCCGTGACAATTAGTTTGTTCAAATTTACAACTGCAAATTATTGTAAAGTAAAAATATATTTCACAACATGTAAGACATTTGCAACAGAAAACTGACGTGTCCATGACGTATCTACGCTGTGAGATATGCGTATGAGAAAAAATGTCTCACCGTAGTGATATATCACCATTAAATTATCAAAATTTCTTAAGAAAAATAGTTTTTTCAATGATGAATTTTGAATTATTTGGAAGAATATGATAAATATGACATAGTACGATATGTAACAACACTTGCTTTCCCCTCCACCACCCGCCACGTCTCCACACCCGTTATGCGGGC
>JAGVSQ010011596.1:0-12141 GCA_022683975.1 Rhyacophila evoluta | reverse complement strand
GAAAAATAAAAGTATAATAAAAGTTTAGAAATTTTAAATAATGAGCCACTCATTCTATGAGGTACATTCAGCAGACAAAATTTTGCGGTTTCCCACAGAAAAACGACCCATAATTTGAGAAGCACTAGCTGAGTAGGAATATATATATTTATATCCGAAATATGAAGGATTGTTTGTCAGCTAACATGAGGCGCACAGATATACAAATATACAGGACATATTTGATTTGTGTAATTGTGAGATTTGAATACTCAATCTCTAGTACAGAAGTAGTTTGCTAATCACCCATTGATGTATGATATTCATTTTCCAAAAGAAAAAAGTTGTACTAAAAATTTCTTAGATGTCGTATTATGATTTATTTTACTGACGATTCTGGAAAGCAATACTTTACCAAACGAAAAAAAATACTAAAGATTTATTTTATTAAATATTTTATTATTATTTTAATAAAATTAATCTTATTAAATGGAATATAATAAAATAATGAAAATTTACGGTTTATAAAGTTCTCTATATAATTTGTTTGGTTTTATTTTCTTTGCATTATAAGCAAATAAAAGTTCGTAGCCAATCATGCAAATCATATGAAATCTATAATTTTCATGACAGTTATTCTGTAATTTTCTTTATTGTATGCTAATTTGCTGGGGGTGAATAAATAATTGCGGAATCATAAATTGAGTATTATTGAAATTAAATACGATAAAATAAACACTGAAACTTCTATTAAGTTAAAAGCTGTAATCAATTAGTATAAATATTTGAAATGTTCATATTGTCGTAATCATGCGGTTATAAAAAATTGTTCTTATTATCAATTGACAATGATTAGTAAAAATCGACATTAAACACGTAAATTGACTAAAAAATTGTAAGCTCTGTCTTTTTTTTTAAACTTCTATCACGAGTTTTTTAGTTTATTAAAATTTGGTTAGTACACTTAAAGTTTACCTCGGAAGCTTAATAGTTTTGACAGTTCCAGATTTCAGCGTGTAAGCTTTAAGCTCGAATATTTTATAACGTAGGAGAGCTTGTATATACACAAAATGTTTTATTTTATAATGTTAAAATTTAAGGCGAGACAGATAGTTATCGAAATATTAGAATATTCCTTAATTACTATTTAAGGATACATTCATTTGTCTAGATAGAATCAATTTTAATGTTGTATTCGTAGATCGAATAGACTGGTATTTTCATTATATAATTTCACAACTCACAATATCTTCATACAATTTCCATTCCAAGTCTCATATATTATAGTAATTTACATAATGTAAATATGTAATGATCTTTATACAATGTTTTTGCCGAGGACTACTTATACTTTAACTGCTCAAACTAAATACTTATAAAACCAGTGTTGATTTTTTGTGAAGCCAGGACGTTCCATTTTAAAGGGATTAATAACTATATTCGATCGTCCTCAGCCATAAAAATATATTTATTTATCAGAATTTATGTTATGTTATTATACTGAGGAGTATATTTGCTTAGGAGTATATAAGTAACTTATTCCGCTTTGGCAAAATTTGACAGAAACGATTTTTAGCAAGTATTTTTTTGTATAGAAGAACCAAATAGCATATAAACAAGTAGACAAAATCAATTCCAAAAATATTGAAGACAAATTCAAAAATTGGAAAACATGCTTTATAGTACTATTTATACAAAAAATAGTTGTTCAAAAATTTCACTTACAATTTTGGCATGGTGGAATAAGTTTACATTCAAAATACACCCCTATATATTTCACGGACTCATCCGTATACCTTGAAGGATAGGTTGATTCGTAAAATTACCACACATTTAATTTCAGTAAAAATGTAAAATTATTGTTTAAAAGAAATTTTAATAAAAATTAATATCTGAAAACCGTGTATTTAATGAATAAGAATATTAAAATTAGGCGTACGCATTATTTATATGAGAATCGCTGATATGCATCACGTATTTTGTATGGTTTGTTATAATGTTAGTGTATACTAATTTTGGTAATTAAACTAGCTAAAGGTAACGTACTTAGATACATTTTAATGAGGTAAACATTTTTGTTTTGTTAACATGGGGTCAGTCAAATGACATTACGGTCAGTATATGTTTAACCGAACGAGTACAAGAAGACCCAGATGTGCATACTTTGAGAGTTTTCAACGTAACAACTTTTCTCATAACGTAATGGATATTAGCCGGAGAAGGTGGCCGCTAACTGCCAGAGTACGCTGGACATCCAGGAGTTGAGAGCATCATCAAATTTGCATTGTAAATAGACTCTGGCAAGGGGAGACCGTTACTACGTAGACAGGTGCAAATTCGCGTGCAAACGTGAAAGTAGGTTCACTCTGTAAATTATGGTTAAGAATATTTACCAAACAGCTTACGAGAGCTTATAAGGAAAAAGTGAAGTTGGCTAAAGTGCTTGTATTTTATACGCACTACAATAAATAACTCAATGATATGTTACATTAAAAATACATACATGAACACAATTATTTTATATTTTAAAACTTGTTTATTTTTTATGAATTTAAAGATTAAGTATACTTAATATCTGAAGTTTGACATTGTATAAACAATAAATGCATTCTCATTAAGCGAGCAATGTAATTTCCATATCAGTTTAATACCTTAATATACACAATAACAGTCAAAGGCGTGGTGGCAATAAAAGCTTGTATGACAAGTCAACAAAATTGTGCTTTTTATAATTATAGGTGTATAAAATAATGGGATTGAATATAATAGTAATCAAATTCTATAATTCGACGCATATTTACTCAACTTCTCAAATATATCGTGTACGAGGCCTTCCCCAGTCAACGAAATAAAGTCGACGAATCGCTTTTCTATTTCCAAAAATTTCCAGGATTTTTGAGAAGCCTTATTAAGATCTGACATTGATGCAGTTGCTCCTAATGGAAACAACCATGAGTGTTCTTAAATAAAATTCTGTAGTATTTGGAATTTTTCATATCACTAATTATAAATAATTAAGCTAAAACATGAGTATTTCTATTTTTTATTATTATTTTAATTATTCGATTATAGTAGGTCGAAAAAATCTCAATCGATAATAATTTGGAAACAGGTGCCTTTGGCTGCAACCACACTGGCCATACAAAAAAGGGAAAGAAAGAAAGTCTATCATCAATGCTTGACAGATCGTAATAAAAAACATGCAATAACATGCATCTTAACTCAATCTTACTCAGGTGAAATATAACAATAATCGATGCAATTTCGTTAAACATCAGCATTACCCTCCGTATTGGTAAAACTAATGGCAAGCTAGTTCTGTACTTTGAAATAAAAAAAAACAGCTGATATTCTCGGGTAGTTATCGGAAACACACAATCGGGATGAAAATAATAAAATATGAATAAATATAATAGATTCGCCTTCTGGCATAAGAAAGGCACAGTGCAAAATTCTCCTACATTCTATAATAGAGAACTATCTTCATGTATAAAGTCAGTGTGTTTATCTATTAAAGTGTATATGTATTGTTGCCATATGAGAAAATACTGGCTTCAGACGCAATAAAACCCAATAACGTAAGTTTACAGTAAAAAAGGCATATTATTAATTTTATAAGACTTATGTACATATTAGTGGCGTAGACTGGGTTCTAAATAAATATTTATCGTTTTCGTTAAGGAATAATTTAATGGTGAACATTTATTAAGCGTTATGTTATCTGATAAGAATTGAAACAGTGATTTATTTTTCAATACAACTATATTGAAATTAATGAATCCAATACCATACATGTTTATTCTATTGATAAATCTTGGCCTAAAAAGTTGTTAAATTATTGAGCAAATTACCCTGGAAAATTCTATAAGCACATCAATAAATCACGTTGTCGACTTATGGTGTTGGATGGAATATTTCGATAGACACTTTTATACTAAATTAATAAATCTACACTAGTAAATTAATCGACATATTCTCAATGGAAAACTTATCTTCCATTGTAATACAATATTTACTGTCAGTATATTATTGCTTTACGTTCTAAAGTATTAAGTTCTTTTTAAACTTGTTTATCTTGGTAAGCTTGGTAAGTTTTATTTCATTTTTTCAATTCTTATTGCTCTGTAATAAATAGTGAATAACCAGTACTTATCATATTTTTCTATTTATTCGAATACACTGATTGCTAGATATTCATATTTTATGTATTCCTTATAAAAATTTGATTACATTACATTTGATTAACACCAACAGAAATAAATTTTTTGTATTAAATCAAGGACCGGTGTGTGAGTGTGTATCGTATGACGTTAACGTGTGTATTGGACAGCGTCGATCACTCATTGGAACGATGTTATTACGTCTGAGAGGGGAAGAGTGGGTGTTTTCTGAGCGGTTGCTTAATATATGATTGACATCTGCCGTGGAATATTGTCACTATTTTTCATTTGTTGCACTTTATATGGTATATTATTTGAGTTTTAATACGTGATAAAATGATTTTATAGCCAATTAAAATACTTGTTAATTTATTTAATTTAAATTTAAAACAAACATTTTTATCTGGATACTTGGAGTCCAGCACCGACGCTTTTGGCATAGTAAGGTGAGTGTTAACTTATATTATTTTTGAATAAAAACATTCGTCGATATACAAGTATATTAGGGTAGACATTACATTATATTAATTATAAAAATTGAAGACGCCGCAGAGCCCGGGCTACAAATAGCTAATGTTCAAAAAATTCAAAACTAATGCCAAATAAGGGTTTACTGATGTGTATATAGAGCCAGATAATATAATTTTGATGCTTTTTCTATTATTTGATGATTAATATATATTTTTGTTTACAGTTATTTATAATTGTCTATTCAAAGTAAGGGATGGTATATATCAATTTAAATTTACGATGTTATTCTTAGCACTGGTCGCCAATGATGCAAAGATTATATGCCTGTTGGTGTGATTAAGGCTCAGAAGGATTTTGGGACGAAATTTACTTTTGACAGTTGCACCCTTACGAGTGACTCTTATGGGAACTGAAATTGACTTGATCTTTATAAGGTCGGGCAGGTCCTTTGTGTATATTTGCATGCGTTGGTTGTTGCTTGTTCTTAAACAATATTTAGTTACAAGGATATGGTGTGGTGATAAAATAGTCGGTTATTTTAATCGTTTTTAAAATATTATAAATTTAGATACAAATTATTTGTTTTCAATTAATTATTTAATCAAAATTTATGCATACAAGTAAATGTATTTAAGTCTTTTTTACTAAAAAAATAGCTTGTGTCAAAGTTAATACATCCTTTTTGATATGATATATCAGATATTCTTGAGTATCTTCTATCAGGAAATATTGTGGAAAAGACTTTTCTATGCGAAGATAGGGCTTAAAATCTTATGGGTAACAGATTTTTAATCAAAAAGATTGATTCCCGTTTGCGCCATTCTATTTTTCTTTCCCGATTTTATAATCAAAAATATCTTAGTCACGTTCATTATATCATATCGAGAAAAATATATTTTTGTATATTACGTTATTCAGTGTATTAAACATTTTGAAAGTATTATTATCGAGTTTGATATTTCGAATAAATATTACGTTAAACAGCATACATATAATGAAATAGGACAGATCAAATGAAAGTTTTAGATGTATAATGTTTTATATGAAATTTTAAAAATAATTTTTAGGGGACTGTGAACTTTTTGTATCTGAAGACAATAAATCCAAATTCATTCATAGATAATTATATTCATCGCCGTTACGCAGAGATATCTAAGCTTAATGTTTATTGGTTGTTCGCTATTTGTTCAACCTTTGGATTTATCACGCAACGTGTAATTGTAAGAAAGATAAACCCAAGAGTGACGAATAATGCAAATGCATCTCTATAGATGAACCTTTATAAAGATAGTGGATTTATGTCCACACAATAATAGTGATATATTCGGTGGGCTAATATATATAAGAGCTTTTATTATATATCCCAAAATATTGACCTAATAATAATCTTATTCTTTAACCATGTCTTATTCGAAAGTGGAGCATATAAATCTACGCTGTCCGCAAAATGGAGTATGTATATGAATTTCTGCAATGTGAAGAAATATTTTGGGAGATTATTGTTTATAAGAATTGCTTAACCCAATGAGCATCGAGTTCTGAAATTTTGGATTTAAATAAATGTGAGAATCGAACCCGCATTTTCCAGATGTGAAGCGCATATACTTACCTCTCGGCTACCGGTGAGTCAATTTTATTCATAAATTATTTTCATTGTCTGATTGATATAATTTTCATTAACGAATATTTTCAGGAGTTCAGGCCTTTTGAATATTTTAAAATTTATTTCTAAGATACTTAATGTAAAAAGCTCTCTGTCTTTAGACATTGTACCAAAGTTTAACACGAATATTTGACAGTTGTTAGATAAGAATTTGGTAATGTGCCTGTAAAATTTTTCTACGAAAATAAATTTTTAAAGCATTTGTAGACAAAAGCTCATTTGATTTCGTTAATGTATACTTTGATCAAATGTATTTTGTGTGGTATTTGATTTATTTAAATTCTTGAAATGTCAATGTTAGAACATGCTTGCGTTGTGTATGGCTGTTTTATTCTTATTATAGAATAATTTTAAATGTTGTTGCTACTGTTTGCGTACGAAATTAGCAAAAGCTTAAGTAATATTTTAGTATAGTTGTCGTATCCCATGCTCGCAAGTAGTTAAAAGCTACCGCATTTTGAAGAATTTCGTAATCGAGTAAGTCAACACGGCAGGGGTAGGTAAATCGTTCTCGACCCAACCAAACACGTGTGACACGCATTAGGCTCGCCTACCACCGACGACGACGACGCCCAAACCGGCGCCCATCATAACGTAGAGGTAACGATCACTGCTTATGTAGCGGAAGGTCAGGCCGTATTTCCAAACTTGAGGCGCTTTATTGAGGTCTGCCTAATGAAAATTGCGGCCGGTGCTACAGAGGCGGCGAATTTGTCGCAAGCTTCTTGTAGCTCGTGCGTCGGATGTGTAAATTAATATCAGTTTTAGTTGCTAAACACACGTACTGTGCGTTAAACAATAATGTGGCATGTGGTTTCAAGTCATCAGGTGAAACGACTTCTCTTATGACAAAAGTAATTCTAGCAAATTGTGGTTTGCTATTTGAAGTGTTGTCATTCAATACTTTACAAAGTCATATATGTTGTATAAAGCCGTTTTTAGATTTATAATTTAATATTTTTTTATGTTTGCTTAACTTTCATAGTAATTATATTTTTATACTATACAGTAGTTAAACCTATACAATGTTTACACCTAGTCATTGAGTTACGTGATTCATTCGTTCCAAAGATTTATCAGGTATGTCAAAAATAACGTAAATTTACAAAATTACCATCACAAGTTTGAATTTTACTTCATCTGTGTCCTACCTAGAGTTTACTATTTTAAAATCGCGTAACTGCAAATTTACGTAAGTCGAAGACGCGTATCTCGATAATTTAAACAGTAAAATTACGTCGAATTGGTGCGTGACGACTCCATCTATTTCTCATATAAAACTGTTTGGTTGAAGCTTCTACACATAATGTTAATAACTTCGTTTGAAATAAATGTGAAACTTTCTAAAAATGTATTTTTTAAGTAATGGATTCTTTTCAAAATTTATTAGTTTGTCCATTATTGAGTGCCCTATAAAAACGTTAAAGATAAAATTAAACTTTTATAAAATTAACGAGAAATAATATTTTTTAAATCATTCCTAGCCATTTCCAATGCGGCGAAAGTGAAGGATGGCATTTTTTTCATGAAGATTACTTGTAAGTTAACTAATCAACTTTTCATGAAGAATGATTACGAGCTAATAAAAAATCGTGGAGATTTGTATTCTATATACAATATAACATGTTTATTTTTATTATATCTCGAATTGCAAACCCTAAATTTACACTACTTTTTTAAATATTTCATTGAAAATTTCATTACTCAACTATCCATGTAAATACCAGTAAACAAAGCCGCCAGAACAAGTCTTGTCTATGAGGTGATCTATATATGTACTAAGTACATTGGAATGGGAAATACCACCATAAATATCTATATGTTTCATTACACGTTTTATACTGAAACTTACAAGGTATTTTTAAAACTACCTCTGTTTGTTGTTGTTCTTTAGACTTACGTCACAATCTAAATATTTCCGATTGAAATTTATTGAGTAAACTAACAGTATAAAGCACGACCGTGTTACCCATTGTATATTTAATTTATAGTGCGTAGTTTTTATTCAATTAATTAAATACAGATTTTTTCATCCATTCTTTGTATCATGGTATTCCGTCGAAATAGATTTACATCCTGTTATTTGTTACGCTATTTCAACGGAATTCATTTCAGTCATTTATTACTGTGAAATAATGTATCGTCATGCGTTTGATAAAAACATAATCAATATCATTAATAAATCGACAGGATCTGAAAAGAATCGCCAGAGGCGAATTGAAAAGCTTATTTTTGTAAACTATATATAGTTCATGATGCAGCTGTAGTTTAAATAATAGTTGACTGGCTGGATTGAGGTCATCGATGACTGCCGTATTAACTAGTATGTCACATTAAAAAATAAATCAGAGTATAAAGAGTCTGATAAAAATGATTTTAAGGATAAATATAAAACAATTACAAAACACAGACTCAGGCATAAATTTTATTACAGAAAAAAGAATAACTAGTATTGTAATTCATTCTTATCGTCTTCACTCTCAGATACCTGACTATTTTTCTTTTTTTTATCCCCCTTGTAGTTAATAATTCATACTTCAATAAATGGATGTAATTAATGTGCATTGTTTAGATTTTAATCGCTACAACTACCTATATAATGTATCATATGTGGAATTCGTATATTGTGTGTAACGTTATATCCGATTTAAGTTGCGTAATTAAAATATGCTTTGAAGGCTTTAAAAATCAACCGCAGAACAATCTCGTCGATTATGCGGTACAAGTACGAATACTACTAAAAATGGCGTATGAGTTGCGGGATAGTACTTCGAAACAGCTATTCTATGAACATGCGTCACGCTCAGATACTCCAAACTCTTTACCAATACATGGTCCATGTTGACAGTTGCAAAATGTTTGGAGTGCATGCGGTTCCACTGTTTAAATTTCTATGACAATTTCGAATTCAAGTCGCCATTCTTTGTTTAAATTGGTAGTTGAATTTTTAGGCAGCATGGTTCGTTTCCGAAATCACCTCCCGCCTCTGAAACAAATGTTTTTTTTTTTAATATAAAATTGATTGAACATTAAGTATTTGCTGGACACTATAGGGAAATTTTACACCTGTAGATATTAAACATATTAAATTTCTAAATACATATTCAGGTTTTCAGCAACAACGAAATTAAAACTAATCTTATCTATACCAAATTTTCACTGACCAAATATGTAAAATTTAAGGTAAATGCTGAATCAATTTTCAATTAAATACGATATAAATGTTGAAGTATGTTTATGACAATATATTGAGTCTTCGTTATTATGGCTTTAAATTTAGATACTTTTTAATCTATAGAATATATTACCAATTATAAATACTAAACAATAATCATTGAATGAACGTAAACAAATTTCAAGTTGTTCGTAGCGGATACACGAAGGCAGGTCAGCTTTGACTTGCCGGAAGTTTTAAGCCACAATAGAACAGCCTTCTAATTGAATCAATTTATATAAGTAATATTTATTAATCTGACAACTATGAATATATAAGGTAATAATGAAATTTCATGTATAAAAATGTATGTCATTTAAAAGTCTCTATTAATTTGTATTTATATATTTGAATAAAATAAAAAAAATGGATTTCAAATTGATTTTGAAAAGTATATAATAATAGATAATATATTTTAGATATATCATATTTAATTTTTATTATTGTCTATGAAATTATTGAAGAAAATGGACGAAGTAAAGTACGATTTGTTTTCAAACTTTTCTCCTACAATTTATCTTAATGTTTATGTTTATATGAATGTTATATTGATAAAATGTGTGTTCATAAAACAAACAAGAGAATAATTTGAATTTAAATATCCGTGACTCTCAGATACTTATTTTAACCTATTCATTGAATTCTAAGCATTCAAGTTACATATACTAAATTTCTCCGTATGTATTTTTATCTATTCTGCAAAATAATGCCTAACAATCATTACTGAGAAAGCGTTTGTTATTAAACTAAAAACTAAACTTAACCACCCTCACTGCGATGTAGATAAACTATCCAAAATGTCAATAGAATAAAATGGTGAGAAGAGCTTTTTCACAGCAAAATCAATTATGTTTAAAGGATGTTCTTTTGGTAAATATTTATCTTTCAGTAATCAATCACAACTCAAAATAAATTATATTGCAAAAATACATTTGTATAATCAGATATTTACATATTGTATTAATATTTTATAATATTAAAGGTTGTATAATTCAACACAAACTATTGTAATTTATTAGACACACTATTTGTATAAGTTAAAAACTTTAGTCTAAATACGTATTTTGATTGAGGAATTGTCAATGGGAAAATATACACACACTTATTTTTCTTTTAAACTTAAATATGTCATCCAAATTTATCATACATAATATTTATTAATGATAATCGTATTCCATGTGTAGATCATATGAATATCTGTAAAGTGAAGATATATATTTATAGAGGTTCCATGATAACTGCACCCAAGACAGCTGCGCTCCGGACAAGTGCTTATTAGACAAGTGAACGCATAGAAAACCTCGCACAACACAAGTGCTTACAAGACATCTGCGCACATATTGAAGTGCTTACACTAACACAAAAACATTAAGACATTTATTACTTAATGTACATAATTATAATATAGGAAGATTTTAAAATTTCATTTTAAATAGTATATAGTCATTTACTGACAAAAGAACAATTTTGAGATAGTGAGTAATTTGTGATTTCAATTTTAAAAGTCAATTTA
Organism: Rhyacophila evoluta; assembly: GCA_022683975.1. NCBI lineage: Eukaryota > Metazoa > Arthropoda > Insecta > Trichoptera > Rhyacophilidae > Rhyacophila > Rhyacophila evoluta. The sequence goes on along the minus strand of JAGVSQ010011596.1, from coordinate 1,141 downwards.
TGAAAGGCACAATAAATGTAATAAATTAAGTTTTTTTTTTGCTTGTTTAAATAGCGTTTTAAATAGATTAGAGTGTCAGAGCAGTAAGGTTAGAAATAGAATGGAGAGAAATTGTAAATATTTGTCAAAGAAGTCTTGTAAACGAAACATGAATAAACATCCTTACGATTACGAGTAAGCGTTCCCCTTGGATTTAAAATCCTTGTATAATAGTGATTTAAGATACATGTTCGAAATGGAAATGTATATTTATGTCGTAAAACGTGACACAGAATATGGCGAGAGAGCGCGAACTCGGTATATTTTCTTCGAAACTTTAGAGCGCCGGCTCGTAAAATTTTCTATGCACTTTCCTGAACAGTGCAAGCAGCTTTGGGGACAATATTTAACTTTTAGTGTCATAACTTCCGCCCCATAAAATAAACACGTACGCTACGTGCCCGGATGACTTGTATATTATAAGTGATGACGTGGCTCTTTATTCTAGCCGCGGAAAAACATATTGAAGTATATTCGCGCTAAAACGCTGAGTTTGCAAAAAATGAACCAAAACATCTTACTTTATACGAGTATCGTTTAGAATAGACCACTATCTTCAAAATATTCGGCAAGAATTTTAGTAACGATTATTAAATTGCCCGTGGTTCAAAAATTAGGAACTTTTTTATATCAGTTCAGCTCTTGAGTATAACCTAAGTAAATTTCAACATTTATTTGCTTTCTCCTTCACATCCTGTATACTGTGGAATAACAAACGTGGAACACCTTCTAAGAGTATTAAAAAACGTGTTTTAAGAATCATTTCTTCAGGTCTACTTCATATCCTATATTATTTATAGTTTAGTCTAGTCTATTTTTCACAAATGTAAAATTATATTTCATAGTTCCACTGAATATACAGTGGATATACTATTGAACGACCTTTTAGAATCAAATTGGCTGAAGGAAACCTGTTAAGTTGAGGTTTTATGGTTTGCAACATATGTTAGATTTTTTCAAAGCCATTAGTTTTAATCGTTTATGCTTGTATTGTTATCACATTTATTTGTGGGGTCCGATACAATCATCTATGAAACTATACTTACAAAAAATATATGAATTTCAGTATCTTACTCTAACAATATAATAGTGTGTGTGTGTG
>JAGVSQ010011595.1:1621-12142 GCA_022683975.1 Rhyacophila evoluta | reverse complement strand
TCACTGCCCACATATAATGTAGCCTGAAGATGCCGAAAGGCAAAACCCGGGTTGCCAACACTGATCTCACATATGTAATAATGTAAAAGTAAGAGAATAATGTAATAAATTAAAATTACACACAACTTAACAAATTTTCTCTTTCCATTTCCAACTATCAACCCTTAATATATATTTTTCACTGGTGTCAAAAAATATCAAATACGAGTATATGAAGTAAAAATTCAAATAGAATAAAAGATTTTCAAATACATATATTGATGACAAAAATTCATCCAAATTTTTAATCCAATAAACGGAATTTAAATTGGAAACACTGATTTTTTATAACGTAATAAAAAAAAACCGCAATGCGATCAAATAAGACCGTGGTGGGCAGTCTGAGTTTTGTATATGAAAAAAGATTTACTTGCATGTCAAAAACGAATAAAAAATAATTGTATTACACAATAAAATGTTAAATTTTTTTTTGTAAGGAATTACAAGAATGGTGATCTTCACAATTGAAAAAATCTCTCATTTTCTCAAATCTCATTTTTTTAAATATGATACAGTTTAAATGAAACAGATGTAGTTTACAAAAACACATTCTCAAAAGTCTTGGTCTTAACCAAAGGTTTTTTACTCGATACTATATGTCGGTGTAGGAGAAAATCCCATTATTTATGGCCACATTTCTGTCGATATTGATATCTATTAACTCAGATGGTTCTTTGTAGTAGCCTTCAAGTTGCCTTATCATGTTGTCACTAACACACACTGTTGACTTATTATGTTTTTGTTATACAAATTGTCAACAAAGCTGCATTATTTAAGAAAACGAAATTAAATTCACATTGAGTGAGTGATTCACGTTAAGAAAAATTTATTGAAAATATTGAAATATTTTAATGCATCGATTAACTGTAAGAAATATTATATTTCCATATTAATTATTTTCTAAATATTTTTTGTAAAATTTTACACATGATATTTTTTCAGCATGTCCGCTCCGAAAGTAGAACATATAAATTTACACAGCGTGTAGATGTTACAACTAGTCAAATTAATTATATACAACTTCAAAATAGAAAGACTTCACTTTGACAGATTTATTTTCACGTAAATTGATTTCAGCTGATTAAACAGCTGAATGAGCTACCAGCGTGGTATTTAAGAATTAAAAAACATCACTTGTGAGATTAAAACTAATAACTTCCTATCTATGGTACTGGCACAAAAGTATGCGAGATTATCTCTAAGCTACCGGGGACACAAAATATAGCAATTTGAATTTGAACGTTTTTCTGCAATCTGTTTTTCAGTCAACAATATATTCATTTTAAATTGTTTCAAAGGTCTCAGTTTTACTCCATCCTAATATCACTTATCATCACGCTTCGTTAAAAACTGACCTTAATGGATATGATATAGTTTTAGTAGTACATGATAAAATATCCATTCAATTTAATTGGATTCAAATATCATATGTTCGATAGTATTGAATTTAATTTAAATCAGTGATTTTTAATTTTTAATTCATTATATTTATAAAATAATAAGGGTATAATATTTCGTATATATTTTTTGTGCGAAAAATAGGAAAACAACATTTCCGGAAGGTATAATTAATGAAGTTTTCTTTACATTAAAAGTAAGTGCTAAAGCGTAACCTACTTCCTGTAATTTTTAATCCAATTCACTTAATAAAATAAAATATCTGCAAAAATAATGTATTCCCGAAAAAATTCATTCATTGACCTAGTTCTGTCAAAATTCATTTTATTACTGTCGAAGTTTACGATCGAAGCTCGATCAATTGAAAAAAATCTCCCAAAAAACTGACGCATTATGTTATTTCCGGATGAATGCAGAATGACAAAATTAGGAATTATGCTTATTAACAAGAGTTTTCAAAGCTTTATGAAAAATAATTTAAACGTTCGAAAATTAGCATTTAGAATACATTCAATACACTAGTAAATGTGTAAATATTTGTTAAAAAATTTCGTACTACTTCATTTCACAACACATATATTATGATAATGATAATAAATCATGGTCATAATTCTAAAATATTCTATTTTGTGTATAAACATTGGATGTATATCAATGAACATACATGTCATATTTATGCCGTATTGAAATTCGTCGCTTATGGTGGTTAAATAGAACAATTTGGTGTATTTATGTCATTCTCATAATCAAAGATGCCCATTGCACAAAAGATGTATTAGAACTTATTTGGTTCTGAAATTGACTAAAGTTGTTTAATTTATTTATTTTTATCTCTTTTGTAGTGTAAAAATTAGCTTGTGCGCTTCGCAATCTAGGAAATGCGGGTTTGATTCCCATATCTGTTGGACTTAAAAAAATCCAAAATGCAAGATTGGATGCCCATTCTTTGACCAATTGTTTGACAACTGATTCTCGTGAAAAATAACCTTTCAGAGAATGTTTTCACATTACGAAAATATGGATCTTCGGAGCGGACTAAAAATATGTTATTTATACCCACGCAGATTAATCAAATTATGTATCCATAATTGAGAGCATGTTTATCCAATTAATTAAATTTTCTCTCTAACATAAAATACTACTCAATTACAGATTAAATTTGAATATTTTATCTTAAAAAGCTTTTGACGTATAAACATTATGTAAATTATTAATTGAAATATTTTTTTTTATATAACACAATTGATTTTTATTATTGGTAAAAGTAATAATAAAATTTGAAAAATTACTTTGTATGTCAGCTAAAATATTTATTTTTGGCCTCCCTCTTCTGTGGCCAAGCCGCCCTCGCTGAGGGTGACATGGGCACTTTTCCCGATGTTCAGTTTACCCCATTTTTATTGTAAACGCATGATATATTACTTTCTTAATTGATGTTATATATGGGTAAAACGTATACGCTATATATATTGTACAACAAAATAAGGCTCATTTATGATTTTCATGTACAATCATGCAAAAACGAGGTCATCATATTACCTATCCACAGTAAATAATACTAATAATTCGATTACTATATGCCACATGAAACAAGTACAAATAAAATTGTACTTTTTAGAAAAAAATACTTACTACATAATTTCTTTTTGAAAAATAATTTCAAAAATTGATAAGCTTTTGCATGCATGTAAAAAATAACATAAATAAACGCGTATGCGCTTAGCAAGGTTTTAAGCCTACGTATAGTGTAGCTCCGGTAGCGTAGAGGATAGCGTGCGCGCCTAGAACTCCAAGCAACGTGAGTTCGATTCTTACATCTGTCGCATTTAAAAAAAACCTAAAACGCAGAACTGGATGCTGATTGGGTTGAGCAATTATCTGACAAACAATTTTTGTGAAAAATAATCTGCTAAAATACTTTAAAAATGCAAAGATTCATATCTTACACTTCACAGTGGATATTTTCACACAGTGTAAATCCATATGCTCGAATTTCAGAATGAACATAGTATAAATATATATATATATATCCATATATATTATGTGTGTCTGTTTATATGGTTTAGGACTTAAAAATGGTAAAAGTGGAATTTCATATCAACACTTTATAAAATTTGAATTATGATATTAAAAAAAAGTATGTGTGGTTATATATTTTTCAATGAAAGAGAATAAAATTAAAAATATATATCTAGAACTAGTAATTAAAAAATGACTAACTGATAATGTCAAATTTTTTTTTATGTAAATTTGTAATCTGTAGTTCTTGTTAATTAAGAATAATAAATGTGACTTTTGGAAAATATTAAAAAAAACACGTTATTATGTACACTACAAAAGCTTAGTCGCATTAAAAAAATAGATCTGAAAAAAGTCACTGTTCTTAAAACCAGTAAACAACGGGTACAATTTGCGGTAAATAGTAAGAATTTAAATAAGCAAACAGACGTAAAATATTACAAGTATTACTGAAAAGAAAAGTGGGCAAATATAATTTTATATTTTCAACGTTTTTTATTAAAAGGACCGTTGTTCCATGTGTAAATCTTAATACCAAAAGACAATGGACATGAATTATTAAACGATATTATCAAAGGTTATATAAAACAAATGAAACTAAAATTTTGGTAGAGTTTATCTGTCGCAAGCCTTCCAATTTGACAAGTAGACAAATGGTTGGCCGATATATTTGAAACACAAATGAACAACAAAGGACCACCATATTATGTCAAGTATATAAACGTAATCCACTTGATTTTAACTACATTTTATAGAGATGAGCTATTCAATGTAGAAATGAAAGAGCTGAAATTCAAATTTTTACACGAACATGAGGATAATTATTTGTTTGTTTTATCAGATTTTTGAAATGTTTCAAAGGGAATATTAAAATAAGTACAACGAATGAATTTTTTTTTCTGGAACAACACTTTTACCAATAAATACAATATTTCTGCAAATTAATTTACTGTAAATATTACTCAGAACAGAAAAATGTGACTACTCACATACGCATACAATATACATAAATACAAGAGACTCCCATCCCAAAGCTTTTTTGTATTTTTATTTTAGTCATTAATTTTCTTATGTAAATATAAAAAAAATATGAATTTAATAAGCTTGTATCCATGAACGTTAAATAATATAGAAACTATTGATTTGAGTAGTAATTACGAACGCAAGAGAGAATAAGTACTCGATTGACAGCGTTTAAAATGTAATGTAATTTTCTTTTTAAGAACAAAGCGGGTAAACAATCCTGATTTCCAAAATGTGAAAACGAATACACTTTTGTAATGATAAAGTAGTATCATATAATATTACTACATTAATTAAAATATAACTTAAAGCTCTCACACACACACACATTTGAAATGTATAGAGGTACTGAAAAATATTGGACTGTCCCATTATAATCAGCTTAGTTTTTAAGTAAAAAAACAAATTATCAATTAAGCAAACAATCTCTAAGAAATAAAAATAATGTTTAATTATCTCTTGAAAATATTATTTATTCAGCATAAGTTTATTTATAGTTCCTATACAAAGAAGTGATTGTTTTTAAATGCCTTACTAAACACGATTGTTACAAAGTAGATGTAAAAACTATAGTATCTGTAGTGAAAATTTTTGAAGACTCAAATCAACAAAACCTGATCTCACAGCTGCTGAATATCTTTAAATCGAATATGTAGAACTAGATACTTATTGCGTTAGGGATTAGGCAATCAGCTAACAATCGATTCATGTGAAGTTAGTCTCTAAATTCATATATTCCATTGAGTGAGTGGAGATATTTACACTCCAGAGATATACATGCTACATCTACTGAATGGGCATGGATTTATAATTGCATTAAGTATATCATTATTTTGGAAAGAATTGTTTGACAGGGCAGCATAATAAAACACGTGTGTTGATAGAACTAATCTCTGGAGATGAGAATAATGATGACAAAAGGGTTTCTTGTCTTCGTCATATGATAAATGTCATTTAATGTTTGTTTTGATCATCTTTCGTGAGTCGTCTATAAACGTGACAGGAAAATATTATCCCACAAGTTTCGTGACATTTAAACACAACTCCAATCCAACCAACGTGTAAAAATACCCTTATCTGTAGCTTAGGTCCCACAAACGTTACCATTTTCATACAATATAAGCTCTTGAGTTAATAAGAAAAGCTACCCAATTGAATAGTATAGAAGGAAAGTTTTTTTTTTAATTAATGATATTTCTAGACTTGTACGTATAATATATTCTGACATGATTAGCTGACCAAAGTTTTCTTTTTTCCTGAAATGCTAAAATTATTTATGCTAGCTCCTTTCATTTTAAATATAACTCATTCTATATTACATGCTTAACTTTTATAAATAACCGATTTGAAGTTTTTTTTACAAATAATAATTACGCTTCATTTCTTGCTATAACATTAACTATTAATACAGTCTTTCACCAAAGTATCGATTACACAATGGAAGTTTACTAGCCAATTGTTCATAATTTTATTTGTTACTGAAAAGTCCGCTCAATGAACTATGTAACTGTTAAATTATATTATCACTATCATAGCCATAATATATTTAGCAAATCATCAATAATATTATGAAGCACAGTTACATGAATCCAGTGATTCCCAAAGTGGTCTGCACCGACCGCGGATCGGTGCGAACTCTGAGAGGGTCTGTAGCAACTTAAAATTAAGCAAAAGATGTTACGACTTAGGACGACTTCCCATTTCTTAACAAAACAAAAAAGAAATTCAAAAAGGAAAAATCATAATTCTGTGAAGTAATTGCAGCTAAACAGGTGAATATCAGATTTTACGCAATCTACTGGCTGCGAAAATAGAAATTTTGAAATATGCGAGATCTAAAATACAACTAAAAACCTCCATAATTCTGGACGAAGGTACGAAAGTAGAAATATATATAAATTCTGCCAAATTCCGTGTTTTTTTTCCGAGTCCGCGGATTATTATTGTCCAACTTAGGGGTCCATGGTAAAAACAGTTTGGGAACCACTGCACTAATCGAATACCATGAAATTATAAAGTTAATAATAACATGATTTTTATATTATATGGTTATTAAACATGGATTTTCAATATGTAATTTGTAAAATTGTAAAATTGTAAAAACCCTCGTAAAATATTTTTAATACTGCCTATGTTAAGTGCCTTATAGAGAGAATGGTTTATGATAAGATACCAATATAAAATTCTTCAGTATATTGTTTAAAATTTATGAGTCTCTTTTTGCATCAAATTTGTCTGACATATTACAATCTTAGTTGGTTGTGTCGATTACTAAGAATCCAGTGAGTCTAGTATTGTATACCATTTTATCGAATAAAATACTTAATATTTATTTTTTTTAAAAAATTGTATGTGTATCTACAATAAAAACGTATTTTGTTATCGTCTCATTTTTATTATATAAATAATAAATTAGTATTTCGCTTACATTATGATAAATTAATCTCACAGTCTCACAACGTACGCGCTTCAGAGCTAGAGAGAGGTTGTGAGATTGACTGCCACAGTTACTGGATTAAAAGAAAATAAGATGCAGGACAGAATGCCGAATAATTGAATGACAACTAATTCTTGAGAAAAAAAATATCACTATAAGTCGTATCTGGATATCAATTGTTCATCTTTACACTGTTTAAATTTACACTGATTCACCATAGCTGAAGATCTACAAATAAATGCTTTACTTTCGGAGCGGACATATTTGAGTATAAAAATGCCTAGTTTTAGTTAGCCTTACTTCATTTAGTATGTCTTGCTTGTAGAATAGAGCGTAGCGTGCGTACCTAGTGAGAAATTCGTGTTCAATTCCCACATCTGTCGGATTTAAAAAAACAATTAAAAATGCAGGACTGGTGGAAGATAATTTGTCAAGTTGTATTTGTTTTGGAGATTAGTATATTTTTCTTTCAGAGTGTCTATATTCACACTGTGTAGATTCATATGCTCTACTTTGGGAGCAAACATAGATTAAAAAATGTAAGAAGAACTACCTAAGAAAGAAGACATACAAAATAATATGATTTTAAAATTTATTAACCAAGTTTATCGTAACCTTTAGAAGCCATAAAGATATTAAATTATATTGAAACAATATTTTAAGGCAACTGGGAAATATACTATAATATGATCATGTATATTTTGCGTATATGCTGTATATTTAAGAGAGAATGTATTATGAGAAAAATTTTTCTCCATCTATAATGATATGAATAGAATTTTATGTAACTTTCAACTTACCGCTGTAATAAAAAAACCTTTTAAATAATGATCCATCGAAATTATGTTTATGCAAAATAATGGAAACGTCAATTATGTCAATTTTATATGCCTTCTACGATATGAACAAGAATGATACGTTTCACTACGAAATAATATTACCATTAATCATAAGGATCACAATGTTAAAATATGTAAATATAATAGAAAGGTTTTTTTGATAAAATAAGCACGGTTTTATCGCAAACGAAAACTCGTTTCCACTAACGTCGAAGTTTTTTCCTGTGCTCCATTATTTAAAACTTGTTTATTTGGCGTTATGATTTTTTCCGACTCATTTGCAAAATATCATCAAAACAACGAGACGTCTAATAAAGACATAGTAGCCTGAAAAATATGCAAAAGTGTGTATAATGGATAGATAAATAGTCACTGAATAATTAAAATAGTTTTGGTAGATTTTTAAGTCGCACCGTTGTTCGTAAACGTACATAATGTGTCAGAAGTAGCAATAATGTGGCTCATGTTGAATTGTATTCTCAGTTTTTTAATGTTTGTTTTGTTATGAAAGAAAAAAAGGTTTTTCAAAAATTCATTCTTGTGGCTTCAAAAGTATTATAAATGGCAACCCCTGTAGTATAAATTAAATAATAACTGCACGACTTATGTTTTTGTTTTTCCTATTTGTATACTTGATATGCTCTAACTGTAAAATTTATGAAGTAATGAGAATTTTTTACACTACATAAAATCCTGTATGTTTTGTAAAAGAGATTTTTTTCCCACAATTATTCAATATCTGCTCCTAATGTGAATCGTATTAGTTTACATAATTTGATAATTCACTGTAGCTGAATATCTTTGACGTACCATTTTTATATAAAAAATAGTTTTGTGGTTAAAATTGTTGGTTTCTATTTGCCGTTATATGATTTCAATGGCTAGCCTCTGATACTAAAGTGCAAGCGTTTTTTAAGACAACAATAGGATTAATAAAATCGAAACACAACTATCTAATTAAAAAAAAATCGGCCTGTGGTGTATCTAAATGGTGCATTTATTTTTGAAAAAAAAGATGAATGCTTTGAAATCACAATGATTATGCTAACAAAAGCGTGTTTCTAATAAAACAAATGAGCCGAGATTGCAAAAAAATTGGAATTTTCCATATCGAAAAATATCCGTAATTGCAATTATGATAAAATAATGAATTTCGGAAGCCAAAAAATAAGCCGCCTCAAATCTTTCAACCACAATCTAGTCAGCGTAAACATCTCATTATATTTCGATGCAGATTATTTGAAAATTGAAATTTCTTAGCACCGTTGGGTTATTTATTGTACCTAATAAAAAGATTTTTAAAAATAGCACAAGATTCTCGTGAATTTTATGATTAAGTCGATGTTATTTATATATTCATCATTACTTACGTAATGTTCACCCAGAGTGTCGAATCGAGTCTGTTTTATTAAAAGTTAGAAAGTACGCTCATACAGTTAAAACATTGGTTTAGTGTATAAAGTTTGTGTATTGCCCTGTTACAAAAGCGAAATAGGTGAGTAAAAGTTTTGAGTTGCAAACTGAAGAGTCAGTTAACGTTTGACGCTGAGGGAAGAAGTTTACATTGTTTGGAATCATTAGGGAAACAAGATTTTTTTAAGCGTCCATACGTTAGCAAGAAGTTTTTCTACTCCGTCGAAGTTTGAAAACATTTATTTAGTATGCCAAATTAAACAAAAAATACGAAAATAAATCTTACTTAACGTAAACTTATAACACTGAAATGTTGTTGATTAAAGTTTTTTTGTAACCTTTAAGTCATATAATGAATAGGCAATACTAAAAAGCTTCCAATAAAGCTTTTATCAAAATTTTAGTAAACAGTAAAATTGTTATAAAGACTTCATTTTTTAAAGTTAATTAATTGTTAAACAGAGAATGCTGCAAAGATTTTTTTCGTCAAATGTTTACATAAAACTGATATCGTATTATGTGAATAAATTTTCACGCTTTTTTATGATCAATTTTAGCAATAAAAAAATAAAGACCACGATTAGCTTTATAAAAAGCGTCAGTGTGCTTTTATGCTGTTTTGTATCTTTCAAGAAAAGTTTTTTGCCTTGTACAAAATAAAAGTTTTCAAAAAATCTTGTCTTATGTAGACAATGTCACTGTCAACCGTAGAATATTTTACAAGATCTTTCAATAAATAAATATAAAATAACTAAGAGTGTGATATTACAGTCCCAAAGATTCATTGAAACATTTTTTTTTTCAAAATCGTCACAGTATTCGGTATTATATTTTCCGTACTATGTATGCTAAGTAAATTGGAATATATTTTCGAAAAACGTTTAAATATTTTAAATTATACTAAGTGAAGATATGTTTTCTCGTTTAATATAATCTATATTATAAATTTAAATATCCATATATAATATTATGAGGCGCTATGGGTTAAAATATATCTTATCCGATTGGATATATCGTTTTAATTTGGAAGTTCTATTATTACAATATAAACATAATAATTTCATAATTATGTCAGATGGCTAAATATGCTTATAGCATCATTTATGCTTATTTTGGTGTCACATATCCGTTGATAGAGAAAAGTTTCAGAGAGAGATCATCAATAATCTATCAGCCAGGTCAATCATTACTACTAAAATAATGTTGTAGCACATACGGATTTTTGCGAGGATTGATCGCTAATCAATCAACTTATTGGGTATTAATTTTAGTATTTTTAGCTTTGGAGTTTTCTATTTTGTAACTTTCAAAGTGCCAGTAACTTCATACATGTCTATGATTTTTGTAATTGCA
>JAGVSQ010011594.1:0-12142 GCA_022683975.1 Rhyacophila evoluta | reverse complement strand
TCCATCAAGCACCATCAGTCAAAAATATTATTTAAATTAAAAATAAACAGTAAAAATTTCACAATCGTACTACCGTTATTGTTAAGATATAATAATTATAATCACCATCCTATCCTTAAATTGTATGATTTATAGAATATTTAAAATTATAAAAACATATTTGGGGCGTGTTTCATTTAACCCTTTCGTGTCATAAATACATACAAAGCAGTAACTTTCGACTGCTTTGTATGTATACTGTGCTTTTGATATTTGATAAGCAAAATCGATTAAAACTTATGGATATACGCACTGGATTTTTTTTTGATAAATACTTTCGAAATAATTTCAACCATAACCAAGTCCTACGCCATATAATTTTGATAAAAAACATATATTTCATTACAGCGATGTTGAATTTGGCACCACCGGTATTGAGTAATATGCGCAGGAACAAACTTATCACGCAATTATACATTATATTTTACTCTGTCATAATTGCTAGCCCAAAACTTGAAAATACCAACAAAATGGCAGCAGCGTTTAAATATGCACGATACGTTTGATATGATAGATCTTCAATTTCGGTTGTGACGTCACCATCACACTTATATAATTTAACGGTGAGCCTCAAAATAGTTAAATAAAGAAAACTAGATATACGACACAAATTTTGAACCAAGTATTTATTAATCTTCTAGGGTAATAAGTATCTAATAAAAATATATTCTATCCACCCACACAGCTAAATATACCGAGTTCATATGAACTAAAACATGTGTCCATATTTTGTGTCATACTTATTGTACCAATAATAACAACTACTTACTGTGTGACATGACTGACATATTTGCTAGAACATGAGGCTGCTTCAAAATTTTTGAAATATATGTTTATGTTTCCAGATTTTATGGAGTGCCCTCTCAGTGGCGCTGGGACTTGAAGTTCGAGGCCAACTGATCCGAGGAGTTCCTTGTGTCAAACGCTTCCATCAGCTCTTCTGTCCCACTGGAGGAAACACCTACCCCACGTATGTTACTGATTTGTTTTATTAGGCTTTTTAATATACGTCTAAACCGCAGACTTGGATATATCATTCTTGTTATTAATGGGCCATAAGGGGTGAAACCACCTTTTAAAGCCTATGGATTATTCATTTAAATAGCATGTGACAGCTTTAAATCCTATGAATGTCAGCTATCAAAAATCAAACTTTCGGCTAGCAAGTCAATGTTAAATAATCAAACGTCCTTTATCATTGAATTCCGGGATTGTAGTAGTATGACATTTGGTAAGAAATAAAAAAGCTTAAGCATGCATAGAAAGGCAAAGCATTTTTAAATATTGGGCAATACCTATTTGAAAACAATTTTTCGGTGAAAATTCGATATATTTTGATATTTTGATATATATATATATTGAATTTATTTTGATAAAAATGTTTGACTTTCTCCATTTCTGGTAATATTGTCATGTTTATTTCAAATATAGCGATCGCATTGATCACTTCATCGACGAGAACAAGGCCTTAATGAAGAGAATGTACGGTGACTTCACTGTGTACACCGAGTATGGGCCTCCGGTTGCAGGAGGCCGTGCTCGTCGTATGGCCCCTGGGGTACCTGACCCGATCGGCCTGCACGAGGATGACTTCGGAGGTCACTCGCACGCCAGCGACAAGCCCGACTCGCCAATCAGTTTCGAGGAACATATCGATAGGAGCACCCGCCAGACACGGCAGGCCAATAGCAAGCAATCACAGCCTGCGCCACCATTTTTGAATCCCAATCAGGGGAACTCCAGCGGAAGGTACAACTTCATCAATCAAATTGTTTACTTCAAAATAGAGTACATCATCGCCAATATTGCAGGAACACATAACTCGATCTCTAGCATCATTGGCAATTTATTTTTTCAACACATGTTTATAAAACATGTGCAAAATATGTGTTAATGAAAAAAATATGCCAATGATACAAAACATAAAACTATACTTTACAGAGTGACTTAAACGAAAAAATCAAGATACATGTTCCTGCAATATTGGCGACAACATATATTAAATTATGTATCTCCCATAAGTGATAATATTTGGATACCAAGTTTCAAGTTTATGTCTGTAGATGAACAGAGAGAAGGTTCATTTTATGCAGCTTAATACTTGATGTAGCACATCTACATTCTAACTTCAGCCTCTATGATATTTTTGATCACTCTAAACGTAATATCAAAATAGTAAACTATTGGAACATATTTTTCTATCACAGAAAAAAACACAAGTCTTAAATTCTGTCAAAATATCTTTACTCCATATAACAACAATTTGTTTTGTATTTTTTTTATAATTTGTACAAATTTTTTTCAGAATTGATGCCTGCGAATCAAAGATGGAAATTGTAACGCCGTACTGGGCTCTCAATTCGGCTGGAAAAGTGCGTGCTGTCGTGAACACAATGCACTTTGAGCAAGCTATTCACCAAGAAGTCTGCTCGTAAGTATTCAATTTATAACTATTATTGGATGGTAATTTTATTTAAAATGTATACTTCGTGTACAGAATTTGATAACCGAAAGTATAATTTCAAATAATACAAATATGGATATCAACATTAATTTAACCTCATTTTTATTTAATAATTGATATTTTTATTTTTAATTAAAGATGAATTCAATTCTTGCTGCATTATTTGTTCCAGTAAAACGCAAACTCACCGCTGTGCCGGAGAATGTGGCTGCGAACAGAAATACAAATGGCACCGATTGCTGGCTTATGACCCTGACCAAGACTGCGCTGGAATATTTATGGACTGGTTTCTCTTCCCATCTTGCTGCGTCTGCCGTTGCACTCCTTAACATCACTATATTCTTAGACGCGTCACTTTACTGTATAAGTTCATCACCATACTGTCACCAAATTAATTTAATAACATTTGCGTCCTGTTATATTTATGTTCCTGTTTCATATTACTTTTTCATTTATTGACAGAAAGAGCACTAACAGTAAAGATATCGGACATTATTTAAAATTGTATGAATAAAGAATGGAGTTACTACTTTTGATTGCTACATACACTCCATATTTAATATAATATCAACTTAGCAATGTATGCAAAAAAAAAACATGTTTTTATAATATTTTACAATGCACATCTTTGTCATTACACATTTAGTATTAAATATCTTTAATCTGTTTCATTATCATTTTTAAACTCATCGAGAGTTTTTCTTATCTCATCTAATGCTCTACAGACAAGTGCTCCACCCGACCCATAAACTGTCAACATAATAATTTCAGAATTCTTTCTTTTCATCAGTTGGGTGGAATATTTAACGCAATAACAAAAATACATTGTCTGAAGGGTTTTGGCATTGATCTTGTATTAATTCATGACATTAATATACAGGTAAACTATTCTCTGAAGACTATTTAACGTTTTTATCATATAGTTCTGAAACCATGGCAATTTTATTAGCTGATTTCTTGAATTATTTTATATTTTGATAATAATTAGGTCAAAACTAGTCATTATCGAAATTATCTTGATTGCCAAAAATGAGTAATTTTTTATCTGTATATTAATACAATTTTTATAGTTCCTAAGTTTTATAGAGACTCCATGAAAAGTCATTTCATGAAAATTTATTTTGATTTTCAGACTCAGTTCATTCATTAACAATGACTGAAAATGTTTCCAAAAATTAACATCGCGCATGTCTATCATATTACAATAAATATCATTATTCATCATCTCAAAAATATCACAATCATTCACAAATATGTATTGCAAAAAGGGTTATTCAGATTCGTCATTCCTTTTGATGCAATTAAGATGTCCATATGTATAAATAGTAGGTACTATGTATCATATGATAAATTAAAGTAATCTCGGATCATTTTGTTTATTTTAGTAATGTAAATATACAACATTTTTTATGTATTCTTGTTGGAAAAAGAGACAGGCCATATCAAAAGAAGGGTACGAAAGACTTATGTATATTCAAAAGGCCTCAATTTTCATCTCCATTGGAAAATCATTAATCTGTGTATAGATTACACACGCAGTTGCTGTGCAAACCATGTTCGACTGGGGCAAACCTTTTTTCCGAAAGCGATTGAATAGCTCTGTGGCAATGTTCGATGTGGTACGAATGGTAACTCAGCAACCATCGGGTGGAGCTGCCACGTGAGTCAATGATTGATGGTTTGCCACGCGTAATATATACACAGCTTAACTTGGACATTTTATCTAAAACAAACATGTTTGTTTAGAAATATCAATATATCCAAAATCATTTGTTAAACTAAAAAGAATTTATAACCCAATGATTAAACATCACTCGAGAAGTAAATGTATTTGCAATTTTGAATATAGTTTTTCAGATTTTATTCAATCGTTGATTTTTTTATACAGGAATTACTGCAAAATAATTTAATATTTTTTAGAGGGTCCTCAAAAATATCATTCTCTGTGGGTCTCGTTTTTCCCCTGAAAGTATATGTAAAGAGGTTATTTCAAAAAAACTGAAATCCATGAAAAATGAATATATATTTTTATGCAATAAAATCTTGAGCAAGGTCTAAAAATATTTTATTTATATTGATAGATATTGACATTTGATGATTTGATCTGGATAGCTCAAAGTTGAATCGAAGTGAATATTTTTGTCTAGATGATATTATAATATCTATATTGAGATATCTGGCACTCGTGCATATTGATTATTAATATTTTAATCTATTGTCTTTAATGACGAGCATTTTATATAAATGCAATGATGTAAACACTGCCAACGATTATATGTATAATGAATAATAATTAATGGATAGGACATTTTTTACTCTATACACTGCCCCACTACGTAGGTATTGATAATGTTGTATTCGTTTAAAATCTACTGAAAAATTTTTAGTCTCATAAGTTGGCATGCTTTTTAGTGAACCAGATTTCGTGCTATACTATGATATAATCAATTGAATACCTTTTATAGATAAACAGTAATTCAGACTGCATTTAAAAGCATCGTTCAATTAAGCTCTATATAAAAAATAGAATTGTCTGTCAATGCTAAAATACTGATGAAAATGTTTCAAATTAGTCTTTGTTATGAGCAGAATAATACGTTATCAAAATCTACTTCTTTAATGAATATCTGCAAAGTTTGACTATATCTATGGAATTAGAAGTACCTCCTTATCTATACTGTTGTAATATAAATACTTAGATTATTTCTCTAAATTTTCATCATTATGTGTAACGATAAATCCTCCGAGAGCCACTTCCATTGCATGAAACTTCTGAACAAAAGTATATAAATTACATCCCTGTAAAAAACTGGTGATTAGTGTATAGCTTAAATTGAATGTCTAACATAATCCCAATTTTCCAATCTTGAAGTTATTATTCTCGTAGAATAGTTGAAGTGGGAAATAATAATTATTGTTCAGACGTAGCATAAGGACTTCACTCCCTAAAGTTATCATACATTCACTATTCTTTTTACAATCTTCATTATCACCCATTTGTTCAATTTATTTTTCATGTTCAAATGGTGTTAACAGAAAAAGAAATCTAGAAGATGATTTTTGAAATCCATCTTTCTGGATTAACACTTAAATTATATTGAAATAAAGAAAATGGAATTTTTTTGTTTATATTAAATACTTCACTTGATATATTTTTTTTTACATTCAAAAAACATAATGATGAAAATTTGTTTAGTATTTAGGATATTAGAATCTGATACGTCGAAGAGCGACATTGTTTTGAAATCTGAATTAGAAATAATTGATGTTAACTAATGTGCCATACTAAAAGCCTTCAATAAAAGCACCATATTTTTAGTATAAATCAGCTTCTAATAAGACAGACTGCACACAATAACAATGCCATAATGCTTACTACAGAAATAAACCAGATTTATAAAAATTTAACGATAACCTTAAGTTGGATCAAAGATTTTGGTATTTTAAATTACAATTATAATATCAAAATGTATTTAAACCTATCTTTGGGAACAAATTTAACACCTATATTCATCAATAGAATTGCACATCTAAATTAGTATTTTAAAATTATAGGCACAATAACGAGCACATGACCTCTACTCGATTTAAAAATTCGCTTAGAAAC
This sequence comes from Rhyacophila evoluta, assembly GCA_022683975.1. NCBI lineage: Eukaryota > Metazoa > Arthropoda > Insecta > Trichoptera > Rhyacophilidae > Rhyacophila > Rhyacophila evoluta. The sequence continues at coordinate 6,032 of JAGVSQ010011594.1, read as the reverse complement.
TGATGCAATTTTCAATTGAAATTATATTTTTTATCACAATGAAGAAGATCAATAATTCTTTTTCGTACCAATTCGATTTGACGACAGATTACGTACATTTTAGAGGTTTGATAAACTGTTGACTTACTCAAAGATGGAATACAGTGAGTTTTCCAAATAAAAATATATTTATAACTATACTAGATCTTGCAATCAATTGGCTTATAAAATTTGAGTTGTAAATAAGATGTCCACTTAAATAGGTATATTATTTACCAAAGTGCAACGTGATTTGAGCAAACGAAAACTATCGGAGTTATAATTTCTAATAATAAATTATAAGTCTTGATAATAATTGTGAATTTATTTTGTCTAAAAATTTGTATATTTTTTTGTAACGCATTTTAATAATTTCAAAGATTGTAATTATTTTAACATAATTATTTTTTATCTCTCTCATATTAATATATTTTACTACCAAGTATTATTACTTTCGTCTTTTGACATTAATCATAAAAATAATATTATTTCTCACACAATAACTATTTTCTTTTGTAAATATTTTAGTTTTTCAGCTTGAATTTAAGATAGTTTATAATGACCGTTAGTTATAATATATATTAGGACATTTATGAATGGTCAAAAGTACGTTTGGAATATCTAATTATCATTAAAATGATCAATACTCTGTAATTAAGTAGAAAAATAAAATGTGAAAATCTTTGGAATTAAAATTTGTTCCAATTGATTAATTAAACCATATGGAAATTAATATATTGAGACCAAAAAAAATTATATATTCTTTAACTTGACTTTACCTATGAACAAATGAAAATGTCACTACTCTTTCAATGCACAATAAAACATAATTACAATCTCCTTTCATTATATTTTTAAATGATACAAAATATTTTCATTCGCCTCAAGGATAATCTTTTTGTAAAAAATAAGTTTCACTAAATTAAGGAAGTGAAGAGAAACTTGAATTTATTTAACTTTTTATGCTATTCTTTTATTATACCAATCTAAAATATTATTTTATATGACCATTTCATTTATGTAGGATTATTTTTACTGTGTTTTTATATAAACAGAATCTATTTGAATTCTTTTAATTTTGATTATATATTTTTTACATTTTCAATAAATACATTATTATTTTTAAAAAATTGTTTCATTAAATAATTATCATGATTTTTTTTTTTCAAAGCAGAAAATGGTAACCAGTAGGTTTTTTCAACTTTGAAATACCATATAAAATATACAATATAACATATAGTATATGTAAACACTTAACACAGTGCAAACAATTATTAGCAAATACTTTAGTCCAAAAAACCCTAAGCCCAGGTTTATCTGATTGACGTTGTGGCCCATTATAATTTTTATAGCAAATAGAAAATTTTAAAATCCTTTCCATGAAAACAGTGTTAAAATAATCTCAATAGTACTTTTAAAAGACAAAGTGCACACTTATTTTTATGTGATTGTATTGAATGAAATTGCCATGAAACAATGATTGCATGTTGATACATCAGGATCAAAATATTAAATACTGGTTAGCATCGACTTATGTTTTAGAAAACTTAAAACAAAATATTACATCAAATAGTATGTTATATTATACACTCTGACCTTGTATAACACAGTTTTATGGTTCCACAAAAATGTCATTTAGTACAAATTTACGTAATACGAGGATAGATGTTCATACAAAATTAGTGTGTGCATTCCAAAAAATATCAAAGTTTAATTATATCCTATATTTTTTTCAATTGGACATATAAAAAATATATGTTCACATATTTATTTAAAATACTTAGAATATAGATCTTATAATATACTCTCATCATGAATATCACTTACAATCCTATTTATTCGACTCCTTTTCAAAATGGGTTGTAAGTTTTCATTATTGGAAGACTATTGAGAATTTTTAAATTAAAACCGTTAAAAACAGCTTAATAAGCGACTGCATGCAAATTTAGCATATGAATTTGTATGTATTTCATGATAAAAAGCCAAGCAATGTGATTTCAAAATTCAAAAAAACTTCAAATTTCTTTCCGCCATAGAATCATTTTCTGTAAAAAAATGTTCTAATTTATCAGTTGACCGCAAACTTCATTAATTTCTTGTAGTGTAAAACATCTGACTGCTTCGCTACAACTGCTTTCAGAAAGGTTAATCATGGTAGTTTCATCTAACATTTCGACTAGTTCTTCACCGTTAAAAGTATGGTCCTCCAATATTTCCTCGATATCTTGAATATCCATGTCATTCAATTTTCTCCACTAATGCCACTTCAAATGTTGATTATATTTTTATATCTTCCATTAATGGTACAATATTTTCTTCAGTGACAATTTTTGGCCACAACTTTTTCCAGAAGCATGAAAAGTGGATTGTTTTATTTCTCTCACTATGAATCTAATCGAATACGATGAATAGAATATTTTTGTGACGACGGCATGATATTGTATTATTCAAATCAGACATGATTGTCAATTTATTTTTAATTAACTTTTTTTTCTAAAACCTTGCTATTCAAGAATATTTCACAATTCTTATCTGTGTTATATCAAAACCGTGTTATACGAATTCCGGGTTCATTTATTTAAATTTAGCCAAAAAGAATGTTAGCCCTAAATTTATTTCTACAGAATTTCTAAAATGTACCTACAAAACTAGTACCTTGTAAAATTTTAACCAGTTACTCCACAATATCGCTCATGACGCAGCCAGTGGGAACTCTATAGTAAAATTCAAATTCGCCGGTGGGGAAATTTTATCGGAATTTTTAGGGATATTTTGCGTTTGATTGCTGGCAGCACTGAGTATTTAAAATGCGGTAACACCATAACAACAAAATACCCATCATGTAATGTTATTGTAGCTGGCGAACTTCGGAGTTATTTTTGACAGCTGTAACTACAACCTCAAAAATTACGACAATGTTCCGAAATAGCGTTAAATGTTTTACTTATATAGAACGTGCATGTGTCATCAATCAAAGTTTTAAGTAATAGTCTCTAAAATTTATATTATTGTTAAATAATATCTACGTGAATAACGAAAAGATAATTTTCACTGATACGCAAAAGAAAAAAAACTTTTACTAATAGTATGTTGATATTATTTCAGGATATCTAATATTCGAAAGATGTGTAGGATATCACAATTTCCAATCAATGTCGGAATACTTAAAAAAGCGCCCTATACACAACACATACTCCCCAACATAACAAAGAGAACGATGTTCATTCAGACACAAGATACTCCGAATCCAAACAGCCTTAAATTTTTACCAGGTGTTAGTGTTCTCGAACCAGGACAAACTATGGACTTCCCAAATGGAACGACAGCCTTCTGCAGTCCTCTTGGTACGTTTATTTGATTCAAAATGAACTAAATATCTAGCTGAAAGCTGTCAAGGATTTTTTTAAATCCATAGATGCAGGACTGGATGCTCAATGGGAAGAACAATTATTGAGTGGCCACTAATGATGTGAAAAAATCTTCAAACTAGAGATTCATTTGCCCCATTTTCGTAGTGGACATAGTTTGTAAGCAAGCCAAGTAATCAGAACATGGAATCAACTTATTCACATCGATACAAGTGAACATAGACTTATTTACCTAAAAGTGCTAGAAATAAATCAAATGGCACTATTTAGCCGAGGAACAATTAACATCAACCACAAGCGAGTTAATTTACCAATGTTTATATGTATTGTCAGGCCATCAGCAATTTTTCCAGCATTAGGCTTAATTTTATTATTGAAATGTTTATAACACAAAGTATTATCTGAGAGACTTAATAAATACTGATGTAAAATTTTAAATTATCTCAAATTTGTGTATCTCTGTATACATTCTTATGAATAAACTAATATTGCTTTTTAAAAATATGGGCTACTTAGGTAAATATTCCATTTTTTTTCATCCACAGGTAAGATGTTATTTCGCATTGAAGGAGTAAAGTCAGTTTTCTTCGGACCTGAATTCATTACAGTCACAAAACAAGATGAAGATGTTGAATGGCGAGTGCTTAAGCCAGAGATATTTGCAACAATTATGGACTTCTTCGCAAGTGGTCTTCCTGTTCTTACTGATGCCAAACCATCCGGCGATACCCGTAAATACACCAATGCTTAATTTAATAATGAATGATCAATGTTGTTTACTAATATCAATCAACCATTTTATGCATTACATACTTCATAATGTAACTACACTCTCTTATGTATTGAATGAAAAGTTTTTTTATAGACTTATACATATTTCAATGGTTTATAAAGTCAAGATATGTAATTTGAGTATTCTTCACTGCCCATATGCAATCTTGGTTGGGTGTTAAAAATATACCATGTTAATATACATAGTATGTCAACATCAGTATTTTTATTTGGTGCTGGCTCTGGTCAATAGCAACAAGTGGGGACCAGTATGATTGTTATTTCTTAATTGTAGAGATAAATGAAGATGACGATGAAGTAGTTCAGATGATAAAAGAATTGCTTGACACCCGAATTCGACCGACTGTGCAAGAAGATGGTGGTGATGTTTTATTTGTGGAATTCAAAGATGGCATAGTAAAACTTAAAATGCAAGGCTCCTGCAGTTCATGTCCTAGTTCAATTGTTACGTTAAAGAATGGGGTGAGTTCATAAAATAATAATAATTCAACACCTTCCCATCCAGTATAGTGATACACAAGCATTTGTCAGTCGAAGAATAATGTATTGGCGATGAAAAAAGAAATGGTAAAATTGTCTCAGTTTTATTGTTACAAAATCAGACAAAATAAAAACACACATTAATAAAGGAATCGTGTGAAATCAGAAAATCTGCTGGCAATTCTATGGGAACTTCAAGTTTGTACTAAACAACTGAATCTAAAATATTTTTTAAATCTTTAGATATTACTTTGAATTTGACATGTACCTTTATAGAGTTCAATTAATATACAGTGGTCCTCTACTTTCTACATGATTGGTTCCTGAAAATGTATACAAAAAAAAGTCGAATATACAAAAACAAAAAAGATTCTCGAATTCCACTTCTTTGGAGTTCTGTAATACAGTATCTTTTTCTATTATTCCACACTTCAAATATGTGCTCTCCACTGGAATCACACTCTGCTATGGTGGTCAAAAGTGTTGGAGAGTAGTGACATTGGTGTCACTGATGGGCTATTTATTTTAATTTGCATGATATTGATAAATATATGAAATAGCAAATTTGTTGAAAATAAGGGACCGCGTGCAGTCCATTAAATTGCCATTAACTATTCAAAAGCAACACAAGATGTATCAACATTTTTAAGTGTGTTTTATGTATTATGGATTACAATAGACTATTATAAAGTTTTTACGGAATCTCCGCCAAATTCCTGATAACCCTTGTCCCTACGTAATCATGAGTCTTATAAGTCCTAAAATGTATCGATAACTATATGCAACCAAGCAAAACTGTGTCAATGACATATTTACTAACACATAAATCTGTTTTTTTTTCGCAGGTTCAAAATATGATGCAATTTTATATTCCAGAAGTCTTGTCCGTTGAGCAAATTGAAGATGAGGCCGATAAAGTAGCAGAAAAAGTTTTAAAAGAATTTGAAAAGGCAAAAAACATTAAAGATGATTAATGCTACATTAGATATACATTTACTATGAATATAATAAATAGAAGGTTCCATTAGTTTATTTATTAATTTTTGAAAATTATGTAGCAATAAGAGAAAAATGAAATATTTTTACTCTTTAGTCTTCATCAAGCTGCTGTCTTTAAATAATACAAAACAATACAGACAGATAAATGTTACAAAAATGAAGGGTAGTTATATTATAAATATTATGTCTACAGAATTTCTGTACATTTGTAAGCCCCGGGCATCATAAGTTTTCAAAATAAAATTGAAAATTTATTATAGAAATTAATATTTTAATAGCTATCTAAAATGTGTAAACTTTCCAAAATTTAGAAAGATGTAATTTAACTCGATGGTTGCCAGAGACGAGATATCTCGGCAAACGGCGGAGTGCTCG
>JAGVSQ010011591.1:0-12144 GCA_022683975.1 Rhyacophila evoluta | reverse complement strand
CTCGATTATCTCAAAACTCACTTTTTTACTTTAACGTCTTTTGCCAGTAATACGTCGATATATTAATAAATAATACGAACATTTGTAATTTGGTAAATTTACATACTTATTGTAATGTTTCTATTAAGATCAGTGACAATTAAATAAGTTTTACCTAAATGGCAATGCGAGTATAATGTAGTATTAAACTTATTGCCAAAGAGGAATTTCAGATATATATTCGGATTTTTTGTTAATAGTGTTTTTTTGTGCAATTAGATAATTATCTTTAATGTCGTCAAAAATGCTTTCATAGGTACGAAATGAGAGAAGATATTTTGTACATTTGACTGAACTGGAAATAAGTGTTTTGGTAAGCGAAAGAAACAGTAGTTAACTTCCATACTTTCTAAATATGCCAAAAGTAATTTCGTGTTTAGTTGATACGCATTAAAATATTTCGTAATTTTCGCCTGCGTCATTAAAAAAACGTTTTTTTCTTTAAGCCATACCGCAATTCAAAGGGTTGCATTAATATGCTAGATTTAGTGGCGCAAAATTTTTATTATGCCTAACTTAATGGGCCGAACAAAAAAAAAAACAGAAAAATCTACTCTTACGCTACTTAATATTAATATCATGTAAATAATATTCAAACAACTGTTTTTAAAACAAGTTATAAATAATTCAAACACGTCACGCATTTGTAAAACTGCTGACACGTGCTAAATTATTTTTTAAGAATAAGGATTAAATTTCATGTATTATTTTAATAAAAATGCTTGTTTCTTCAATCATAAAAATACTAAAGACATGAATATTAATTGAGCTTGTTTTTCAGACACAGCCTTGGTAACTGAAAATAGGATAGCTTAATAAATATAGTACTAATAATAACTCCTTATAGTTTACCTAAAGAGTCTATGTCCTTAAAATTGTTGATATTAAAATGTGAATTGAGTGCATCGTGATACCGCAAGTGTATTGACGAAATACCAATAGTCAATATTTGGCACAAATAAAAGCTAACGGCAAGAATATAGGAGACTTATTACTATTAAGAAGCAATAGCTTAATACAACTATGATATTAAATTATTTAAACTTATTTTCTAAAATAATAAACAGCTGTCAATAAGCAAGTTTTAAAAAACGTAACTTTTAATACTAGGATGGCGAAAATCATTTAAAAACAATTAGTGAATATTTTTTTTTACATTCGAATCGTAAATTATTTAACAAGTAATTTCAATAAATGTGTATACTTAGTATTTATATTCTCGAGAAGACTTTTAATATATTAATTGTAAATGTAGAGATATTTTGAGAGAACAATGATGACCTTATTAAGAATCGCAGTTTTCTTTGTCACATTAAAAAAATACATCAAATTCATAAGCATGTAAGCACAAAACTAAATGGTAAGATTTGAAAATTATAATAAATGTCGAAAAGCTTTTGAAGCTTTCGATGAAGATATTAATTTGACGTCGTTGATATAACCATAAACTATATGGTCAGCCAAAAGTTATCAGATACATTGAAGTTTGGCTTACTCGTTAGGCTGGATACACAGAAATGATGTGGATCTTTAAATTTATGGCAGGAAGACGCAGACAGCAGTTCCTGTAGTTGTATGGGTTGGTTTTCTAGTTGTAACGCTAATATAATGATAAAGTTTATTACATTTTAATAATATTTTTAATACAATCGCTCGACTGGTTGAGTGCAGAGGGTAAATATTTTTTTTTCTAACATTGTCTACACTGAAAAGTATTTTTAGAAAAAAGCTGTATTCGGATTCTTGATATTTTAAAGTGTACCATTTTTAGAAGCTTAGAAGAGATAAATCTCGTCAAAGATTCAGAAAAGTCTTGAAAAACTAAAATAAAAGCCTGTGAAGTTTTATACTCTGTGATGCAGTTCAAAATTTGTTAAGATATATAATAATCAGATAATCTTACTACCTCCAAAATTGAAATAAAAGTTCTTCGAAGATGTTTGAAATTTATCTACGACGTCCATTTTATATTATAATTTATTGTTTGCTGATTAAAGTAAAATTTAAGGATGGGCCGGAGATATAGACTCCACTTTTATTTTTCAATCCTATTTACAATCCTAGTTCATATAAAAAGAGTTTCGGAAAGCATATTATATGTACCGAACCGAACCCCTAAGGACGACCGGATAGGTAATAAAATCTTTATGCTCGGTTCTTAAATACGTGTTTTCTTCGAGGCACTAAAGATAATGTTACTATTCAAATTTAATCCGCGAGTTTTTCAATTTTTGTAAGACGTTTTTTTTTTGCTTTTGTTGCAAAAACCGAACGATGGAATTGAAGAAAAAAGTTTAAAGGTCCCTTTGTATGTATCTGAAATAGTTTTCCGCGCGATATAAGCTGAGTGAAATATGTGCGACATATTTACTGTTGAGCGCCGATGAAAAAAAATGGGTCTAGCATTGCAGGGATACTTAAATTTGGCCCGAAGTAGCCTTCATTTGTCAATGGTAACCATATAAATAGCTTGCTATGAATGTTGCATTAAATGAAAAAAACGTTCCATTATTTTTTTTTTAATTCGATAATGACTTTACATGAGACCATGCAAGATTTATTTATTATTATTTGAGTCATTTCATTACAATTAATAGGTATTTTCGTCATTCAAAATTTTACCAAATATCCAATTTAAAGTGTTCTTTTTTATACCATGTTTGCTCCTACACAGTGGAAAGATATTCACTCCAAAAGAAGAGTATATGGATCTTCGCAATGTGAAGATGTCTTGACAGATTATTTTTCACGAGAATTGTTTGTCAAACAATTACTCAACCCAATGGGCATCCAAGTCCTGCATTTGTAGATTTTTTAAATCTGACAGATGAGAAATCGAACCCGCATTACCCGGATCGCTAGGCACGCACGCTTCCAGCTACGCTACCAGGGAGACCAGAATTTTTTATTTAAAAATACTATCGATCCATATATTTTCCATTAAAAAAATACTCAAACAATGTATCACCAACAAATGATTTTGTAAATAAAATGAGGTTTTAAGCAACGTTATGTGTACAGTTATATGGTTAGCTATTGTCAATTTGAAAAAAATGCATATATTTTTAAGCCACAATACTAAAAGTGTTTATATGAATACGATAACTAATACTATACAAGTCGAAAATTTATTACACATCTTTGAGAATCATCGGATTCTAAAACTTATTTGAATTATTTTTTACGTAACTTAAATAACAGTGGTTAAATGACATCTTACGAACGTTTTCATAGTTTAGAGACGAAATGTTTCTCTTATATAACGATATAATGTTCTCTTGAAATATTATCTTCGCGTAATTAACTGTTCATTGAGAGTGTAGCAAAATATAAAAAGCTTAAAATACTGACAAAAAATCTTATAAACATTTTACATATTTCTTATTTTACGCCGAACATCTTATTTTTACAACGATAACAATGAAAAATTCGGTGTTTAGAGCATAGAATTTTTATTTTACTGACAATGATTCTAAATCTAATTACATCTTTTTATCATCAACCAATGATGATGGTTTCACCTGTTTTTTTTGCCATTTTTACGATATAATAAAAACTATATCCTGTTTTATTTTTATTTATACTGACTAAATATAATATATATGACAGTTTCAGGTTGTCAGTAGACTTTATAGCAGTTTTCACCCAATAAGCCGGATAAATGACATATTTCCCTGCGTTACAAAATTGCTTCCTCTCGTGTGAAATCATCCGCAACGTGAAAGAAGAAATGAGACACTCTCATTTAATAGAGCTATCAAAAAAGTGAAACAAACATTCCGTTTCATTGAGTTTTTTAAAATAAGGTTACCAATAAAAACTCCATATAAGATAATACGAATGACGGAAATTAAAGGATGAGTGGAAATTTAACATTTAGAATTATTTATAAGTAATTATAGTCACATTTTTATTTATATCATAAAATCTTGTATTATATAACAATCAATTATTTTACATGTATAATAATAAGAAATTATAATTCTGCGGAATAATAAGTGGTATAAAAATATATTTTATGTCAATATTATCAAGACTAATATTCATAATGTTGTGTTCTCAATAATTATGTGACAACCAAAAAACACAGTTAATAGCTGATAGCTATTATAATATAAATAAAAAAGCTAATGAATTCTTTATATTCATTGTAATCTCTATTAAAGTATATCAAAATTTTTTTGTAGATATATAATAATTTTCGATTTAAAAAAAAATATCAGTAAAATTGTTTTTTTTAATGTTTTTTAAATAAACAAGATGTATTGTTTCATAAGCTTGCTATATTGTATTTAAAAAAGTTTGTTAATGTTCACATTTTCTGGAGAGAATTTTGAAAAAGCAAGTTAATAAATGAGAAATTAACTAAAGTAAGTCACTTTCAAGATTTCTTTTCGCCAGTCAATTTTATCTTATCTTTTTAGATCACATACTCTATAGGTAAGAGTTTTTTGAGAAGTTAATAAGCCTTGACAAGTATTTGCTCGCAAGAAAATTCAAAAGATATACATTTAATAAATATTGTAAAATTTAATTTAAATACAAATTAGTTAAGAGATAAAATGATGATCAAGTGTTTTGATATTAGTATAAGAAAATGAAATTTGGTTTCGTAACGCAAAAAAAATAATCTTGTGCTGCCCTGGCGTCTAAGTTAGTCGGCGAAATTCTGCTTACACAAGTGAAAAACCCTCGGACAGATTTTGTTACGATTTATGGAGAAAATTATCAATCCGAAAAACGAATATGTAAAATTGCCAGAGATTTGGTGTGATTGTGGGGGCCCTTCCCCGATGCGACCCTGTCTGCGTTTGGGCCTTTTATTTATTTGAATATTCTGTGGGATTGAATTTTTTCTTCGAATCGTAAGAATATAACATCTTGCTCGAATATGAAACAAGTTAAAAAAAATAATTGATCATGTTTTAAAAATAAGAACTAGTTTTCATAAACGTTTCAGAATATTATTCATAAAATATATTTTAAACATACAAAAAGAGACTACATGTAAAAGTCAGCATTGAAACGAAATTTTATTGAGACTTGCGTTTACAAAAAAAAATTAGTGCTTTTTATGTGAAGTCTAAGACTCTGTTTTTAAATCCATTTGGTTGAATGATATTCAAAAGTTATTTTAAATAACAATTGTTTCTTTCAATATGTGTGACATTGGTTGTATAATGACTTTGATTTTCACCACATTTCGTATTACTCATTGGAATAGATCGCAATCAATGATTCTTTTATATAACTTATTAGCATAAATCCTCATAGTAGGGGTCTGTTTATTATAAAGCTAATAATACTCTCTGTCGTATGTGGGAAAAAGTTGACAATAATGAAAAATTCTTTTATTAAGGCCGCACGTATGAGGTAGTAAAATTTCCGGCATGGATATTTTTATATTCAATTGTCACAATATTACGATAAAACAATGATGAAATATTTGTTTTATGTATGTATTTACAATTATTAATTTATTGAAAGTTTCCGTATGAAAATCGCGATTTTTTTCACCAGACAATCAACTATAGTACAAATTTCTTGATTAAGTCATAAGTTAATAGTAATTATAATAAAATTCTTATTAATTTTGTTCTCTATATGAAACGATCAAACCAATACAGAATATATATAATTATGTATTAATATTTCTAGCGTAGACCTAGAATTTTTCAATTTTCTCTGTTTTATGGCTTTTATAATCCATTGTTGTCGTCTTATGCAGATAGTTTTTTTCTCATCGAGTCAAAATAACGTTGTTAATCAAGAGTTTTAATTTATTCATGTTTATTTCTAATCAACTTTTACACAAGAGTTTCATAATCATTACCAACAAATTTTCCAGTTGGAGATGCTACAACTTGATAATTATGATAGCATCTGTTTCATCAGGTCCACCACTTAGACAACGTGGTTCATGGTTATAGCAACGTTATCGAATATATTAGAATATTTTACAACATTACTATCCATAGCATTTGCAGTTTATACGAGTATTCAAATTATTAAATTGAAAAAAATATTTTTTTAATTTATGGTGCACCAACATTTTCAGTTAGATAGAGATAGATCCGATTTTTCCAATTCAGGAAAGTCTTAATAAAGTAATTTAAAAGTTTAAAAAAATGATGCAGTTAGAGTTTGATAGATATAATAGAAATTGTAATACTGCTCAAGTTTTTAGTGACGCAATTTATTAAAGTGAATTAAAGCAAATACATATGTATAAGCGCACCGCTTGGAACCAAACTTGGAAAAAATATATATACATTAAAAATATAAATTATTGGCTAACGATCCATATTCACAAAAAATTATTATCGTGGATATCCACATGCTTTACGTTTGGAGAGCATATGGTTGAAAAAATAAGCGCAAGCGTGTGTGTGTGTGTTTTAAAGAGACTAGATAACATAAGTAGCCACTTTCACACTAAGTTTGATAGTATTAACAATAAATAGTCCTAACTTAGAGATTTTTTCATACCTGAAAATAGTTGAAAAACGTCACTTTCTACGTTGTCAAGAAAGACAGTCAAAGTCGATTGAGTTCATTTGTTCTAACGTTAATATACTCTAAATGTTAAAATTATACATCTGCTGAAGTCATTATATGACAAAAAAATATAGTAAAGAAAAGAAGAAGAAATAAAGTTGAGGTTTTTTGATTCCAAATACGTATTTTACCAGGGCCCCTTCAAGTGTATATTTTCCCCTAATTTTATTGCAAATATTTTGGTATCTAGTTACCTAGTTACGTTGTTGGTATTGCAAATAAAGGTTATACCAGAGTTTACTGAACTCATTTAAAGAATTAGATCGTAAATCATTATTAAATTACACTGGAAATGAAATGTGCCATATTTCCTACCTGAAATCTTTTCGTATTGAAACAGATAGTGATTGAGCGAGCGATAATTTATCTAATTTTCCGCATAGATATCCGTCATCTAAGCCAAAAGTTCGTGTACGCGAGTATTAATATGATACCCAACTATTTAACTAACTTACTTCTGTAACTAATCAAGTTGCAGAAGTTTTATTGCAATAAAGTTATATTTCTTATTACGAATTCAAGCGTGTTTCTGGAAAACAAAAAGTTTCCTAATTTATGAACGTATAGGTGAACTGAAGTTATAATTTAAGATTTTCACCGAGGTACTAAATCTACTTGTCAATAACAGTGATTTTAGACGAATCACCAAAAATGTTTTGAATACGTGATTTTCTGCCAAATATAAATAAACAAAAACTTCTTCAAAACATTATTCAGTATTGATAGTATCAATCAATAATATTTGAAAAAAAATCTATAGTCTCACGGTAGCCAACCAAAATAAACCATTACATTAATCCATATACTTTTCTGGAGTAGTTATTTTCCACAGATCCGTGTGTTCCACTTACGGAGTAGACACGGTATATTTATTAGTAAAATAAATAACTGAAATTTATTTATTGATCTTGATTATTTAATTTGGCTGTGGAAAGAAAAAAGAATGTAACCCACACATAAATATACAGGAGGGAGAAAAATGTCCATCGAATGCTTTTGGACCAAGGGCAAAATATTAAATAAAGACAACCCGGAAGTGCTAAAATTAATGTTTTATTTACCCAATCTCATAAAAAATTTACAGATGTGGTGGAATTTTTTTGTTCGTTAATTTTACTGATCGTTCATAATTTAAATTTAGAAGCAAACTTTTGATACTAATTTGAGATTTGCCGCTTACATTGTTGTGATAGAATGTATATTGTGATAATAAAATAAAACTATTTTGAAATAACTGATGATTACGTCCTTTTTCCTTCCTACGGTCGATATGTAAATTATTGTTAGCAAAAATAAATAACATTGCATCATCGGTATACGACTGGTAAATGCAAATTCCGTAGAAAAATCTTGTGTTAAAAAAATGCTTGACATGCCAATACTTATTATCCAATTTTTACTGTAAAGCAATAATGGATTAGATAATTTTTTATATTGTTGATATATATTATGATATAATAATTATTAACAATATGAAAAATTAATAAAGAATATTTTATGTGGTTAATATTAGATTCGAGCGCAGTTAAAAAACAATCAATATTGGATGGTGATTGTTTTTAAATTCAGTGGCTTCCAATACAAATGACTCCGAGCAGAAAAAGTGACAAAACAAAACAAATACTCTTATTTAAATATTTAACCTGTACTAGAATATCAGAAAAATGATATATCGATGGCTTGAACCGAAAACCAGCCGACTCCATTTGTTTAAAATGTTCGATAGCAGCAAAATACTTTGTGTATATTATACTTCTGTCGTGTGCGGGTGATTTTGGGTATTTCATTTTTGTGTGTTCTATGTCCGATGGAAAAATAAATGTTGAATAAAATCGCATCAAGATCGGTTTTTAGACCATTGATGGAGTGAGCTGGTTTACAGGCTGAGCAATCGATATGTAATACACGTTCAGAAGAAATTCTCCGTAATTGAAAAAAATCGTAAGCTTTTAAAAATGGCGTATTAATAAATTATGCTGGACATTATATGATACATAATAAAGAAAAGAGACTACCCTAAAAGCCTTTGTGTTATATTCAAATACTCTAAAGAAGAGCTGCGAGGCCATTAACAGGGTCACCATAATGTTATTAATGTATTTTGGGACTATTTCCAGAGGAATCTAAACTAATTATACCATGATTATAAATCATCTTGTCCGAGGCGCCAGGGAATTAGATTGATATCTCGCATTATATTGGTTTAGCAATAGTTCATCATTAAATTATAATATTAATATTCAGGCAATCTGGGCGTAGCTAGGCACAAACACTGAAAGTCAGCCTTTGATCAAAATTATGTAAATCCGCATTCTATCGTATGCCCCATCTATAATCAGCGCACATGTCGTTAATCATGCTGAGCCGGTAATATATTATAATAATCGTCTTCTTAAAGTTTTGTTTGCCTTTCCTTGCCATTTTAAGATATACAAATATATTATACATTATAATATAGACACATGCTTTTGTATTATACATTAAGTAGACTGATGGATTTAAAAAAGTGTATACTTTTCTTTAACACATCGATTTATTTTTATTTACTATTTATTATTTGTATATGATGTCCTTTGTCGCTAATTCTAAATAGCGCCGACATTTTTTTTTTATAAAAATATCATTGACATCTTGAAGGAATTAATAATGTAAAAAATATTACATTTCATTTACGACTTAGTTGTACGAGTTCCAGAATCAGCTAATGTCTTTATTGTAGTTATAATGCTATTTATAAAATCAAATATTTACCTTTGATATTTAACCGTGCTTGCTTTGAAAATAGAGATATTTTTTGTGTCCATAAAAAATATGTTCCACATTCGAAACAAATATGGATGGTAAAAATGATTTCTGTATTTTATCAATTATCACATTCATATATTTCTGAATATCAACAATATATTATATACATTTAAGCGATTTTTTGATGATACTTTAAAGAGTTTAAATTAATTTCTAAACGTCATTAATTTACTATGAAGCAGAATATAAATTTATAAAGCATAAGATAATGTTGATAAAATTGCGCAAAACAAATTTTATGACGCTCAAAGAAGTCAAAAAAAGAAGGTAAAGTGTAGAAAAGTCTGCTATTAAGTAAATTGACTATTAAGGTGTAAATTCTTGTAAAACATTTTACGAATTAAATTTTTCGTACAATTTTTCCTGACTATGTATCTTTCACGAAAAAGTTTTCAATGCTCTGATAAATACGTCTCTCTGGTAGCGTAGAGGCTAGTATTTGCGCCTCACAATCCGGGAAATGAGAGTTTGATTCCCACATCTGATGGATTTAAAAAAAAATCCAAAATGCAGGATTGAATGGCCATACAAACAATTCTTTTGAAAAATAATCATTCGAGACATGTCTTTAAATTCCGAAAATTTATATACTCTACTTTCGGAGTGGATGTCTTCCGACTGTTTAAGTCTTTATGCTCGAATATCGGAGCAGACATGGTATAAAAAAGACAAATATTGTCTAATAAACTATTTCCAATTTATAAAATAGTTATTTAAAATTACAAAATTCTTATTCAATTAAATATATAATGATGGTGATAAAAAAACTAATACTAAAGCTATGCACACGAAATTGGTTTTCATTCATGTGTTTATTTAAGTTATGATGCTCGGATGTTTGTGTTATAAATATTTTAGCATCACTTTATACTCACGGCCAGTTTTGACACAAGTTACAATGTATACCGTTGGTCATCGACTCACGACAGGGCTGATTCGCCTCTTCATCAAATGTCAAATTTCAGACAAAAATATTAAATAAAGTATCAATATTTATACGAAATCAACAGTAATATACATTAAATTTTACCTGCACAATTTTCCATACATCCTTGCACAACTTACTGTACATAATTTTCTTGCAACTATCTATGGTAATTGTTCTCTGATTTGTTATACAGTCCATAGTTCTTTTTTGTAATCGTAGTCAATAAAGTAGAAAAAAATATTTGTTATTTTCAAAATGTAAAATTCATATTCATTTAAATTAAAAAATTGGAATGCCAAAAATAATTAAAAATATAGATTTAAATAATTTTGAGAAATAGCTCATCTCAGTTTATGAAAAATAATATGATTATTTTATCATATGTATTACGTTACAGTATTTACCTTAATTTAAATACTTGAGATATTGGTAAAATATTTTTTTTTACATGAGTCTATCGTCGTATTACTGACAAAAGACGTTAAAGTGAAAAAGTGATTTTTGAGATAGTCGAGTTTTAATGTTTGAGTCTCTCTGTCAAAAACATTTTACGACAATTTCTTAAGGTAAATACATTATACTTTAAGAAATTATCGTAAAATGTATTTTACAGAGAGAATCAAACATTAAAACTCGATTATTGAGATAATCTCACTTTTTCACTTTAACGTATTTTGCCAGTAATACGACGATATGTGAGCTATAGCTGTTTTGATTACGTGGTCAAATCGAGATTTAAATATTATAAATTTTACTTTTGTATGAAATTATAAGATTTTTAATTGTAATTGAATATTTTGGGTGTAAAATAAAGTCAAATTATCAAATTTTGTTTCAGTTTATGAATATGTTTATGTATGTATGTGTGTAGATAAAAATACGGCAAAGACCGTGTTAATCAAACGAAAGAAAAGCATGACAAATCCGTTTGCTTCTGAAAAGGAGCCGGAAGCCGTAACACATTATTCGGCGGGGTTTCGAATTATAACTTTTTTCTGCACCGCCGCTTCCAGTTGTAAATCTGCGATGATACGCTTGATACATATTCAAATCAGTTTAGGCGGCATGTCTTGCAGGCGAACCCTTTCTGGAAATAGAAGTCGTGTAAAAGTTTGGGTCAGGGATCCAGCGAATAATGTGGGACTGAGAGGGCCGCAGTAGGTAGAGTCCACACGTTGCGGGGTGGCCTGGGTGAGGATACCGAGGGAATCGATAGGTACGTATTATATTTTAAAAGTGAACCGGCTTAACCCCACTATTACCATATTTACTTTCTTTCCAGACTAGGCTGTGCTTTCTACACTGCAGAAAGTTACTCAGTATTATATATCTTTGTTTTTGTGATTTCTTATTCCTATTTTGATCTCTCACTCAAACTGTAAAACATACAACGTTCTTAGTGCATATTAACGTGTCCAATGGTATTACTCAGTTTGATATTGGTATGATATAATTTACTTAAGAACATGTAATTTCATAGTAGTTAAATTAGTTTTCTTGATATATAAACAGTATAGGCCGGATATTATAATAACGAATGATGTTATTAACACTTAACCTGTGGGCTACTTTTGGCAAATTCGTAAAATGCGCTTAACGTTTGCAAAAATAAACATATTTACTAAAATACTTTAAATATTTCAATATTTTTTTGTTTATTTTACTAAAATTTTTATGCGGAACCAATTTATTAATATCTCAGTATTGTATTATTTTCACAGCTTATATAATTATCACTTAAAACTAAGACATTGAAAAATTTTAATGTTTGAGAAAAAATGTAATATAATCCTCATCGGCATTAATAAACTTAT
>JAGVSQ010011590.1:0-12145 GCA_022683975.1 Rhyacophila evoluta | reverse complement strand
CGTTTTATAATATTAATTAAAACAACACTTGACTTTATTCTAAATGCACGTAACATTTCTTAAATTTTGATTGATTGGGTGGAAGCCATGTTTTCTGGTCGCTAATTTCACATGCCATCTTTATTTTAAGCTTAAATAAATTTAGACACTAATTCGGCATTTTTAGCTTATATCCTTTTGACAGATCGTACATTTAGTTGTGTACTCTTAGACTATTGAATAAAAGCTCACGTCCTTAATTTCCACCGTTGATATATTACTTTTAATTTTTCCGTTTATTATTAAATATTAATTATCTAACAATCATTCCGCGACTATTGACTACCGGTAATATGTGTACTACGTGTAGTATAAAAATAATTCTTCGCCATTTGCAAAATAGCGTAATTTTTTCTCTTTCTACATATCTGAATTCAATTTTAATAAAAGTTGCGAACAGTTTATTCATTAATCCGTTTAAAATATATTCATTACAGAACAAAATTTAACTTTTATCCTCGCAGTTTGTTACATAACATTAGTTCTTCTCGTTCCTTCCATTTTCTTGAGCATTCCAGTTAACATCTTATTGGCTGCTTGATAAGGCCAAACTAAAGTAACTTAACGGTAAAGCCACCGTGGCCTGTAATATAAAAAACATAATAATACCAGTAGGAAATAAATAGCCATCATTAGCTATAGTCCCAATAGTTAATTTTATTTAAACAATCTATTCTAATGTTGCCGTGTTATTATTAACTCTCACTGCCCGGTGGTGGATAGCAAGTGACCAGTATTTATATTTTATTTTTTCTCTCTAAATACAGCGATTGTAAGTTATTCATACTTTCATTTTCCACAGAAAAACCCCTACAATTTAAATGATATCATTACGAAATAAAAATATTGATCAATATCAACAGAAATAATTATTTCGTCTTAAGCTAGGACCAATATGTACGTGTTTGTATCAAATTACGTTTGTATGTGAATAACGGCAGCGTTCATTACTAATTTGAATGATGCCATTACATTTCAGAAGGAAAGAGAGAATTTAAAGCAGTTTAAATCAGTCAGTAAAGACTATCTGGCTCGATATGTCGTCTTTTTTATTTTTGCATGTCGTGCACTTATTTCATATTATTTAACTTTTAATATATAATAAAATGATTTCTATGCCTAATTACCAAAAATGATCGAGCGGATTTTGCATTATTTGAATTTAAACGATGTATTTTTTACTAGACCAGCACCGTAGCTTTTATGACAGTAAGGTGAGGGTTGAACTGGTCGTTTTAATGCTTATGATTTACGGAATGAAAAATACAAACAAATGATATATATTGTTAGTAGTTAGTATTAATAAAAACGAGATTCACACGTAGTTGTTATGTATACTTGTACATAATAAGAAAACGAAAATAAATCATAAAGCCAGTAGAGGCCTACGTTATTTCGACACTACACCAGTTTCTGTGAAAATGTTGTATAGGCTTTTATGGTACCCCCCTCTCTTGTTTATAGGGTCGTTTCTGCGAAATGTGACAGCTGTCGTTGCGTGCCTTCCCAGGCATTAACATGCACAATTTTATTAAACTTGAGCACAGGATACCCAGAAGTCATGTAGAATGGCTTTTATATAAAGGATATAGTAAAGTAGTGTTCTCTCGGCAGAATTTATTTTTAGACATTCAAATCCAAACGTAAAGATGTCAACAGACTGAAACAATACAATAAAATTAACTGACGATAATTGAATATTGTTATCACGTCAAGGGGCACACTAAGGGTTAACGAGGTAGGTGTTCGAGGGTTCAAACGTTAATTATTAGTTCATCGATAGTTATTTTGGTTGTAGCTCGAACAACAACAATATGTATTTAATCTTGTATGTATTATTAGTATTTGTTACATTTGCTGTCAATTACTCAATTTATTATATATTTAGTTTTGCAGTTTTGTGTTTTTTTTTTAAATCTGTCTATACTTGTGGGATTTAAACTTTTATGTCTTTAAACTTCTGAGTGGTTATCACTCAGCCATTAAAATTGCTTCTAAATGGCAGAATGTGAGTTCATGATTTAGGTGATGAAAGGTCAAAGGAGAGTTACTGGTTTTATCGGTAATAATTTTAGTTTAGTAAAAAAATTGCGAAATCTTACGGCGAACGAGAAGTTCTTTTATCGACAATGTTAGATATTAACAGTAGATAAATAGAATAAGAATCACAGACATTTTAGTGCACGCTGACTACGGTATTGGAAAGCTGCTCCTGGATGAGTGTCTCATTTTTTTACGCCACGGTATACGCCCGCATAGTGATTGTGAAGATTTAGCGGGTGCTGGAGAGTAAAGCTTGTTTTTTTTAGCTGCAATACACTCGATGTCACGAAATTGGTACCAACATATTTCGCGTAAATTTTCACGACGAAATCTTTTGATCCAGGAAAAAATGATATCATTGGAGAGAAGAAGGATTAATTATTGTTATTAAATTAAATTCATATTTTCCAGACACTTAAAAAGTGTTCAGGTGAAAATTAGCTAAGTCTCACAAGTCCTATCTTCATTCCTGAAGAACTAAAATAATTAATCAAAAATGTATAAATTTAGATGTAATAATTATTATTTGAAATGGCCATCCCTGTGGAGTATAATTTACGCAAATAAGCTAGTTAGTGATTCTCAAATTCTGAGAAACTTTTTGACCTACCTGGATCCCGAGGGACAAGGGATAAAATTCAGGATAATGATGGACAGTTGGAAACTCTAGCTACACCTGATCCCAAAACGTCACTATTTCTGGGAAAAACTTCAAACTCGACCTATTTTAGTGTCCTGCGGTAAACTGAAAATACAATATGACATAATAATATATATAATATTCGAAAATATTTTACAATACAATAATGTTTTATTATTTTATTTAAATCTTTAAATTTAACTGTATACATATATATACTGTGGAAAGGAAAAAAGACGTACTCAACACAAAACAAATTTCACAGGAGGCAAAAAAAACGTTTGTTATATATATCGGACTAAATTATAAATATTGAACAGATACTACCTTAAAGTGCATGAAAACTAAAACGATTGCTTTATAATATTTGCCAAATCTAACATTAATTAAATATGTTATTTAAGAAAAACCAATAAAATTGATTTAGTGGAAGGTATTTTTCCTGGTTGAAAATAGCACAGGCTATATTTTTTTCTTAAAAGCTAAATTTAGTTACTAATTTGGCATTTATTTGAATCTTAGAACCTTTTGATAGAACTATATTAAGCTTACATTATGATTATCGAAAAAAGGTATTTTGAAAAAATGGAGGCTTACATCTTTTTCCTTCCCACAATCGCACATAATATATACAACATATTACGTCGATTCCAAAGTGAGAGAGTTTCTATATCTAAGGTTGCAAGCTCAAATCTTGCAGCGCTTCGACGATCGTTTTTTTTTCTAAAATCGTGTTATAAAAACCGTGTTCTACAAGCATATACCACAACTCCCCAACCGTGTAATATCGAAATCGTGCTAAACAAGTTCTGGGTGTAAATACACTAAAACTTCACGCTGCTTGTAAAAATTCGTCACCTCAATGGCACTCAGTTCTAAATTTTACGCGTAACGGAATAAATGGTGGCAAATTCAAATCTCGTGGATATTTTTTTTTTTTTTGAAAATAAAAGTGACGGAATGTATTCCCAGCAGAAACATATGAAATGTAGGATTTTTTTTCACTTTTAGTCGTGTTTATTTTTAGTGCGTAAGGATTATTCAGTTATTTTTACTCTGTGCTTTTCACTATGTACTATATGAGTAATTCAGCTTCGTATAAAAATAAAATCAGTTTAAATTGAATTTAAACAATATTTTTACTAAAATAAAATAATGAATTCACACTATAAATCCCAATTTTATTTGTCGTGAATTACAATCAACACAGATATCTATAATGTTCTTATAATGTTTCCGAATTATTTAAAATTATATATCAATAAATTTACAAGCATCCTATACGGTGAAAAAAGCTCAAAAAATATTTTCCCATTCGAAAAAAGCACACATACAAAGTGAGATGCTGCTTTAAACTTAAGATATACAAAATGAAAAGACTGGAGGAAAAAGAAAAACGATTTTCACAACAATATGAAGTGAGATCAAAGGAAAGAAGATTTCGTAGTATCAAATATACAATATTATTTTATCACATGCGAATATTTATTTACACAATAATATTATATGTCAAATTGTAATGTTACCCAAAAAAAAAACACCGGTGAATTTTTATTTTATGAGAGTTTTAAAAACATATAAACGTCGTATAATTCTTTCATGATGCTCAAGGGCCCTGTGAGCTGGGCTTAAAAAACGAATATATCATTTGAATGTCAAATTTATTGTACTATTTTCTAATGGTGCTTAAAATTTTATCGACAGTAACTTTTATTCTTCATCATCACACTGTCCGCGGTTTTATCCAACCGATTTTCTTTTACACTCGCTTGCTTATTGTAAGTTTAAAATTAAGAAGCTATATGTATTTTCCCACATATTTTGTTCAACGTTCACGTGATGTAATATGAAATTCTGCCGTTTTGGTTAATATTGGTTTTGTGTCTTTAAAAGAAACTGAGAAAATATTCCAAAATTTAGTACTACCTTGCAAATAATCATGCCAATACATAGGAGAATAGCTGCATGTAATTAATTTGCTTCACGTATTCATATTTTTCACTTGAGTGAGGTGATTTTAGATTAATGTTATTCTATAAATGTCTACAATAACTCTTTCGGTAAAATCTCTCAATTTGATATTGAGAAATAGCTCAATTTTGCTACATACTTCAGCTTTTTATGTTTTATATTTATGCTATTCTGTTGTTTATATAATGTTATTAATATATTTTTATATCGACTGTAGAAAAGGAAAAGAACGTAACCCACACAGAAAAAAAATTACACAAAGTATATAAATGTGTAATTATTGATTTTGTGCTAAAATCAAAATAGTAAATAGATACGATCTTGGGTGAAGATTAAAACTGGTATTTTGTTTACACAATCTGATAATAATTTAAATATTTATTTAAGGAAAATCAATAAAATTAATGTATTGGAAGTGCTTTGTCCTGGTCGCATATTTGACAGATAATCCTTTTTCAAACTTAAAAGCTAAATTTAGATCGTTCATTTAGTATTTGCATTACATCCTTTTAATAGGACGTGTATTAAATTGTATACATTGAAATTATCAGAAAAAAGCTATTTTGAACAAACTGAGAATTAATTTATTTTCCACAGCAGATATATATAATATATCATACTTTAAATGCTTTGAATAATTTGTAATATTCTTTAGCTTTTACCTATATAAACGAATCAAATTGACTTATACATGTAATAATCTAGGATGCATTTTGACTTCCAGTAAAAACTCACTTCATCTAATCATGTCTAGTATTATTATTTTTAATATTGGCAAAAGTTAACAAAAGTTATTGTCAACATAACCCAACAAGTTATCGGCATGTCCTTGTACACCCACAAGATTGGTGGATATATATTTCTGTGTCGGCTCTTGGTTAGTTATTCGTTGCATCTGATTACACCAACGCTGTCTCTATTAATAATGATGTACTGGCATCTTTGTACAACTCTATTATAAAGCTTTCTTCTTCTCACTTCGTTTTATACTAAAGTACTTAGATAAGGTGGAGAAATTTTCTTTCAAAGATTTTCAGTTCCTTTTTTATATTGTGTTGATATTTTCGAGGTTTCCGAAGCGTGAGTGAGTACCGACCTGTTTTTGAGTATCCTGTAAAGTATGTTAGCTTTTCTTTTAGGAATAATAATTCCTAGTATAAAATATTTTTCTTGATATACAAAATAAAGGTGAAATAAATGAAATTGTCATTACAAAAATATACACGCTAGTGAATTTTATTAACCAAAACTATTTTAAGTCATTTCTTCAGAAACCGGTGAAATAATTTTAAAACGGAATAATCGACAGGCTACACACAAATTCGACTCGCATTGGCTTAAAAATTAATGCAAAAAAGACGAACGTTATGTGCAAGCATATCTGCCCGGATCCTGATGCGGATCTGACCAACGATGAACAGAGCATCGAGAGTATCGATATTTTTCAAGCCGACTGGTTGTCGGCGTCCTAGAAAGCCGCCAAATACTATCTATAGAATTTATTCGGCAGAGTTACGGGATATTGGTATGACTTGGGAAGACGCAAGAATACTGGCGGGCTACACGGATTCTTGGAGGCGACACGTGGTTTCTATATCTTCCAATTAGGAATCGGATATGGAAGAAGAATAAAAAATGTCATTATGGGTGAAGCGATCAAGAATTTATACTTGATACTGATCACTATCTATGGATGCTTCGATATGTTGATTGAGAGGCAAAAACATTTAAAGTTAATTCAACAATCATTCGATTATCATGACTATTAATGACTCAATATCAATATCAATATATTTAAATTTATATTATATTAAATATCTTTAGTTTTCATCATATACTTGTTATTTTACTCAATAAATATATCATATTGAGAAACTCTGATCTATTTAACAGTGGCGTACTGCGTTATTTTTTGCCTTAAGCGATTTAATTAATTATAAAAATTTAAATTCAAAAAAATGTGCGACAGTATTATCAATTCTATTTTCATAGTCACGCCATGAAAATGTATTATCTAGACGCCGAAATATAAAAAAAACCGTGAAGCCATTTTAGCCATAAAACGCAAGCGAGCAGACTGGCAACTGTTGGCTGTAAATATTCAACACGGATACGGTTTACCTATATCGGAGGCAGCGTGGGCAAATGTGACACGTGGGGAAATGGAAAAGTGCGGTCGGTTTATTTGATCGCGCATATTTTTACTTCCTGCTGCGTCGCCGATTGAAAAAACAATACCCATCATGCCCCGCTCAGATAATATTGAAATAGGACATAGTGTTCGTTATTTTTATTACTATTTGAAGTTATGACCCTATATTTTTTGTTGTTACAAAAATATTTTATTCAATAAGCCACGATTAACGATATAGTGTTGTGAATTATTTGTATACTTACAATTATTATAAGCATTTATTTAGACAAAATAAACTACATTAAAATGGCTAATATGATTTGATAAATTTACTGTTTAAGATAAATTTTAATGTACCATTTTTCTCGTGGCAGTTCCTTACCGAATATTTTGGTTGGCTGTCCTGATAAAGCGACGCAAATCAAACCCGCGTTGCAAAAGCCGCTCACGACAAATGACAAATGATCAATGGGGATATTTTTTTCTCTACACTTAATTATGAAGTTTTTATGAATAGAATAAATATTTTAGAGGGACTAATAAATTCTGACAATCATGTTAAGCAGAATGATTAGATTATCGAAGTATTATGTTTTATTATATCTTAGTATTATGTTTCCCCGATGGCGCAGTGGTCAGCGTGCGCGCCCAACAATCCGGGGAATGCGAATTCGATTTCCAATCTCTCGGATTTTAAATTTCCAAAAATGCAGGACTGGATGCCCATTGAGTTGAGCAATTTTCTTATGACAGCAATTCATATAGCATCATTATATAGTATTCATTAACACGCATATCATTTGATTACCATCTCTGTTATATGTACAATTTCTAAAAATCTCTTCTTTATAATTACGTTGTACCTAACATTACGTAAACATGGTAGTACCTTATTTTAAATACAAATCTTTTTCGTCAAAATAATTAATAACACCGTTTTTTGTCCAATTTTTAGATTAATAGAATTATAGTCAGCCTAAGAATTTTTAACCATTTCCGCTTCGACAATTCATTTAAACTCTCATAATGCGAAAACTTGATAAGAGATTTAAATTTAGATTTTCAAGATTTAGTTTATCAAACGTTTGCTTAATCCATTGAGCACTCATTTACATATTTCTTTATTTATCGAAAATCTGTATCAATCTTGTAAGCAGTGAGACAAATGTATATTAAAATAATTATCATATTTGTTATTCAATTATGATATTAAAACTAATACCTATTAGTAAAGGAAAATATTCATTAAGCTTAAATAGTTATTATAGAATAATCACTACTCAAGGTTACTGTAAGCTTAGCTTAGGTTGAACATGCGTCCCGTTTTTAACGAAACAATCCTATTTCATTTCATAAAAGTATGTATTAAATATTAGACCTACATACAATTATTATGTCATCATTCGCTATTTTGCTGCGTGTATTATAAATACTTGCGCGCTTTTCTCGTCTGCCATCTTTCTTGTGTTGTGGTGCCGAATGTCCCACATTTGTCACAAATAAATACGGTTAGCCTAGAGCTTCACGGGACAGCCCCTAATTACCTTCTTACCATAGTAAATAAATATCCATTAGAATTAAACTATTACGTTATCGGAATAAAAGTAAATATCTTTATATTGAAAAAAGATTTTGCTGCATAATTAGTTTGAGGATTATATTTACTGATATGGTCTTGTCTTTTATTTATATAAATAATAAAAATATTCTGTATGAAATATTAGACTATTTTTCTTTTCATGTTCGTATTGCTGGATTAATGACAATATGGTATACGTATTTATGTCGACTGTGGAAAAAAAGGACGTGACCCTGGTTTTTTTTTCAAAATAGCTTTTATTCGATGATCTGAATGTATACAATTTAATGCACGATCCATCAGAAGAACGTAAGCTAAAAATACCAAAATAGTGTCTAATTTGTTTTATATAAATTTAGCTTCCAAGTTTGGAAAAGGATGGCCTGTGAAATTTGCGACCAGAAAAAAAGGCTTCCACTTAATTGATTTTACTGTTCTTTTATTTCAAAATAACTTAATAAATTAATATCATATTGAGTAAATAAAACACTACATTTAATTTTCAGGCAATTCAAGGTTGTTTCTGTGTAATGTTTTGATCTAAGCTCAAAATTATCAAATAAACGTTTTTTGTGCCTCCTGTACAATTTGTTCTGCGTAGCTTACGTTCTTTTTCCTTTCCACAGTTGATTTGAAAAATGAAAAAAAAATGGTGCTTAATGAAACAAGCGAGGAATATTTACTAAAAATCTTTAATAAGATATTTGACTACTTATAATAAAACTATTTTCCAAGAAAATTTTATTACATCTTAACAAAATAGTCTAGTACTTAGTCGTTTATATATAATTTTACAGTAGTAAAATAGGACGACTGGGTAAAAAAAAGAAATGTCAAAAAGGTTATTTTAATGCAAAGATCCACATGATCCATTTTTGGGGTGGACATGGTAAAATAGAATGTAAATAAATTGAAATTTATTTATCGTCTAATGGAGAATAATACTAATAATAATAATAAGTCCAATATTTTTAGCCCAACAGTTATTATTTTAAAATATGACAGAATTTTACTTAAGTTGTATTTATAAAAAAAAAATTAAATATTAGTATTTCATTTTGTAATTTACTTTTAGGCCTTTTGTCTAGTTTTGTTTTCTAAATATATTTCATTAAGTTTTTATTGCTGACACAAGATGGCAGTGGAGGTTATTTTATTAAATTTTAACTACTATTTTCCACCTTAAGGAGTGGCAAAATTCGTTGATAAATTTATATTTCTGTGTTTCTTTTTTAATATAAATTCACAAAAATATTTATAACGTCTGGTAGCTTTTGTAATACTATGTTAAGACATTTTTTCAGAGTAAAAATTTTAGCAGAATATCCTGTGGGTGAATTAATCTTATTATTTTTCTTAGTACTTAAGTACTTAGGCGAGGTCTGTCCGCAGGAGGTGTTAAATTAACCTTCTGTGAGATAAAACATCCATCCTGCCACCTGCAGAAATGAGGAAAATAAAAATGGAACGATCTTTCGTAGCGACAAACACACCAAAGGTTAATGATTCAGAATACGGTAAACTTTAGCGACAGGAAAGGCGTCAATTGAAAGCGATAAGGTTGTTCCGTTGTGTGAAATTTGGTAGGAAAATCAAATATGTAAAATACTTGTAGTATGTGTAATGTATTGGCATTGTGTGATTAAATAACATTTTCTGAAAAAGTCATGAGTCCTATGTATAAATATTTTCAGTATCAAACAATACAGTCATTTTACCCTTATCGGATCGATAAAATATCATCCAACGTCGTATTGTATGTTGTCTTAACTTATTTTGTGGCGTCAATAGCTAACCATTCATAATTTCAGTTTGAAAATGTAATAAACAAATCTTCAATAAATAAATATTTTTCGAAAATTTAAGAGCCATCGAAAGTCGGGCCGAAATTGTATAGATGAAGTCATCGGTGTTCAACTAGCTTTGTTTACGTATTACTATTGTTGAGTTTTTGTAAATTATTTTTGCTGTTGACAGATTTGAAATGTAGTGTAGGTTTTCTGAGCCCTTTAATAATATCTATATAAATATGATATTTACGCGACTTGCCCCGTGACGCCTAATGCACTATAATGAATCTCAATGTACGTTAGTTCATAAAAACATATTCTCATGTAAACTCACCATAACTAAACCAACATAACCCAACAATACTCTAGAGAAACTAACGTAACCTAACCTAACATAACGTTAAATAATGTAACTTAACCAAAACTAATATCACCTAATAATTGGGTGATATTAATTAGGTCCTAATTCATAATCATTTATTATAATCTGCGGAGAAGTCAGGGATACAATATAGTGACATTTGTCGAAGAACTAAAAATTGCCTGTGCAGATGTAACTACTAGGCAAATATTAAATATATTTTTTTGTGAATTTTAGCTTTAAATGTCAATATCTGTTTCATTGATTTTGACATTTCAGAGAAGGTAAAATGATAACAAACTTTTATAAATTAGAATAGTTTAAAACGTTCAAAAGATGACATAAAATTGGCGAAGAAGTAAATACATTTTAAGTAATTAAAAAAAAGGGAGATAACGTCAAAAATTTTTAAAAAAACGACAAAAACAAATCTGAAAGATTTTATAGTAAGAGTTTATAAAATATTCAGCTTACATAGCTTCCACAATGTGGTAAAAATCGATAATTGTATTAATTTCATGAAACAAAGCACTTATTTTTTTTTATACAGCATCAGCATCACTACTTGGAGGTGAGTTTTACTATTATTTATATAGTTATATTTTTCAAACAATTATATATCACTCATGATAAAGCCATGCCTCGTATACCACACAGTATAAGTTTTACAGAAAATGAAAAAAGCTCTCTCATCACTATTATTAGATCGAATTCCATGTATTGTTTATTGTTACTATTGAATTAAGTAATATTTTAAAATATTGGCATTTAAAAAACACGGAATTTAATTTAATTATATTGACCGTAGAAAGTTCTTTTTATCTCTTGTATTTTTTTGCTATCATGCTATTGCTTTGTCATGAGTGATATTTTTAAGAATATCAATATATTATTATTTATTTGTTATAATATATTGACAAATTTTAATTACATAAAATCACAGGCTGGAAATGAAAATGTGCAATTTATAAGCTGTTAATTATAAAAGCTGTAAGTTTCACTGAGTATTTAAATTCTGAACTCAATTCACGCGTCGCTTTTCTCGGACGCTTCACTCCACTGGATCCCTAACATTAATACATTGTCGCGAGCATGGCCGGGAATTTTCACACATTTCCCAAGATTACATCTTCACGGTGTAAATGAGACAAACAAAAGCGCCTGCTGTAAATCGAAAAGGAAAATGAAACAGTGTCTGGATGTGATACAGTAAAGTTGTACAAACGAAATTGAACGAAAGTTTTTGAATAATGTTCTTGTTTAGTTAGAACCTGCTTAATTTTATATCTATTTAAAGATGTAAGACAATTTGTTTTATTTACCTTATTATCTCAGATGAATTCAGAAATTTATATTGTTATTTCTCTCTTATTATCTCAGACTAAGACAATTTTTTTTAACTCCATAACAAAAGCTCGGTATTGGACCCTAAGCGTCTAGTTAAAAAAATATATTTTCAATTCAAATTATGTTAAATCTGCCAAATCAGTTATTGTAATTTGCTATGGATATAATTTTATTGTGTATCAAACAGGAAGAGCTTCTCAAGTCGGTTCGACCATCTGTCGGACCGGTCGGCCATTGCGAC
>JAGVSQ010011589.1:0-12146 GCA_022683975.1 Rhyacophila evoluta | reverse complement strand
TGAATGACTTATCGGACAGTCTTTGAATTATAACTCTCCTTATTAACGTGGTAAATTGTATATTATTATTATATATTAATAAACTTAATTTTATAATATGATTGCAGATTGTTAATCAGTTTATTAGGCTAAATATTAAATGTACTAATTTTTGAGAGTTGATATATGCTTTGAGATAAATGAAAGTTTTGGGGAGATAAACAATATTTAAATATAATGAATATTGGGTGTATGGAGATACGGGTACTAAAATAAGACAACTCTTTACCCTATTTAAAATAAATTTCGTACCAGTTGTGTGAGGCGAATCGTTTAAAACAGACACGTAAATGAACCATTTTAAGTTTTTCCTCGACTTAATATTATTATCTGTTGCAGGTAAATTCGTAGTAGTAGTTCAAAAGCTCATAGCTAGACAATTCGACGACAATTTTCGTAGTTGAATTAAGAATTATATTTATATTTTTATTATTATTTAACTGTATTCTCTTCTTATGTGATGATTTAATTACCACAATCCAAATTAAATATGTCTTGCTATATAGAATTCGATTTAATAGATTTACTATGGTCAGTTTTTTATAATTATAACGGGTTAAATCCTCCTCATTCGAAAAAAATGTAGGAAAGATTACGCATAGATTTTTTTCAGAATGTATCTCAATATTTTTTATAAAATGTATATTTATGGCTCACGAAATATTTATTTTTTTAACAATTTTTTACGAAGAACAGTGCCTAACCCACTTATTTATAGATACAACCTATTAAATTAACAGCATTAGAACATCATATGTAATTGTTTATAAATAAAAAGTAGCTTCGAATTAAGCTACTCTGGATACATATAAGTTGATATATAGTGTAGCCCTCGAGTAAAAAATCTAGGCAAAGTCGAGGTTTCTGGTTTGAGATTTACTGCATTAAATTATGCGTGAAGGTAAAAAAATGAGATTAATATATCGCCGTTAAGTTGTTAAAACCTCCGATGTGACAAAATTGATATTTTAAAAGAGAGTCAAAAAACTGTGTCTTATCATAATAAGACAACATGGTTCATTACATATTTATATTTTAAATTATATTTTAGCTAAATTGCCGTAAGGAAAATTGGAGGCTTTACGAAACTATGAGATGAAATATGAAGAAATATAAAATGCAAAATACCGTTTTGAAAAAATTGTCACATCAGAGGTTTTAACTGCTCAACGACGGTATATGTTACACGCTAAACATTTCTTATTATTTTACAATACGGAGATCTATATATATTCCCGTTGATGAATTTTTCACACTGTGAATATCCATATACTTTTTGAGCGGAGATAGTATGAATAAAATATTTGCCCGAATTGTCAGGTCATCACTTCTATCCGATGTAGGTAAAGCTGCGAGTAGTTAAAAGAAGTTCCAGCCATCTCGTGTATGTAATTGCATTGCGTGCCTCGGTGTTCTTGTTCCCGGGTTCAATTCCGTGCAGACCGTTTCGACGGTGAAGCCGGCGCTGCACCTATTTTCAAAAACTCTGTCTGCTGCCTCCCCTGACGTGCTGCGTTTTGACTCAATAGAACGAAGCGATCGGGTAATTTCATTAAAATTTATTTTAATTCGCTCCAAAGTTTTAGCGTAGTCTTATTGCCAGCAAATACCAGTCCATTCGTGAAATAAACGTATCTATATTATATATTAGTATATTACTCTTTAATACCGCATATAAAAAAAGCTTTTATTCATAAATCATAATAAAAATATATTCACAATGCTAAATTGAAAAATGTGAAAACAGATTTATTAATGTATGTATGAAAAAAGTTCAGTGCTTTCTTGTAATGAAATATAAAACTCTCCGTCGTTCATGATTAGTTTCAAATAGCTTTTGTTTTAAATCTCTACATGAATACCACAGTATGACAATTTGAAAAGCTCGGTTGAGAGTTTATAGGTGTTTATTATTTGGCATAGTTTTTAATATTTTTTTATTGAGTATAGTTTATGTTTAATTACAGTGCGGCTATATTTATTATTTGTGTGAACATATTTATACATATTGTGGGGATCCATATGCTCCACTCGAAGAGTTAACATGAAAATAGTAGATACACGCAAATAATATAAATAAGTATAAAGTCAAAGGTATGAAAGAGTTTATGGGGCACACGTGTTCGAATAGTAAAATATTCCCCAAGTTAAAATGTGTAATTACTATAACTATGTTGAAGTGGCCATTTTTACTATTTGTATAGATGTCAGTACATGCAATGAACATAAACATAGCTGAGACCCGAACCCTCTATGTTAACAATAGTGTGTCCGCACTAAAACATAACTATGTAGAGTCGTAACAAGCTTTGCCCAAACGAGGGTACGTACGTACTTGTATCTACATACCCGAATGAATTTTGCACACTCTGTACATTTCGTACACATTGTGAAGTAATTTGTTTTACAACTTCCGTACAATTGTGGAGATACTGGCTGCAACAGAATTTCTGCACCGAATGCAAATGTCTCATCACTAAAACTCAAACACTGCGATGTGTTTAAATATTTATACGGTTGGCAACACTGAACACTTTTGACGACAGTGATTGCCTAGTTGGGATCAATATCAGAAAAGCGGAACCTTTTTCTTGTAAACATATAAAATGTTTTTTTTTATCGAAAGTGAATAGTATATAATAAAATTATTTATATATTCCAGTGTTATCCACTACAAAATGATTACATTTTTGTGTATCTCAATCCAATATAAAAATAGACAAGGATTTGGCTGAGACACCATATGGCCGATAAATAAATATGCGTGGCTCAGTATTGTAAGTTGCAAGCTCAAATCTCATAGTAAAAACGGCAAAACAACGAATATTCGCAGCTTCAGAATTGGATTCCCAAAAAGTTGAAGAATGAATGGACAAACAGTCAATACCTGTAAGGTCATCACATTGCGGATATCCATATACATCATTTTTGTAGCGGACACCTTCACACTGTTGATATCCGTATGCTTTTAATTTTGGAGTAGAAATGGGTGTATGTACAATATATATATATTTGTGTGTTTATATCTGGATTTATTGTTCAACGTCCATCAGATTTATATAATGGGAATGAAAATCAAATTATATCTTTAAGCATTTATGGACCACACAGACGATGTTTACCTGTCTATCCAAAACAAATTAACTTGGAAATATTCTTTTATTAATTTATTATAAGACTAGTGCTGATAAATGGGGGAGAAACACAGACACCTCACTTCTTTATTCTTTTTATGGACCCCACTTTTTATGTGAATCATATAGCCGCTACGTAATGCCTTCAGGATTCTTTGTGACTTACCAGTTATTCTGCATCCCTTAAGTTCGACGAATATATTCTGTGGATAGTATCCGCCAGTCGGAAAAAGAGATAAGTAGAACTCAAGTTTTCTGAGGATATCCGCAGCACGTGTTAAATTTATTTTGAGTATAAGTATACGTCTAAGTATAAGCATTATTTTTACAAAAAAGGGTTCTGTAAAGAAAATGTTTTTAAATACTTATGATATGACGTTTTAATGACTGCGTGTTCCTAAATATGACGTTTGCAACTTAGCGAGTAAGGAAAAACTCTTGTGATTTTTAGTCTGTATGAATTATTGTCATATCCTTTTCATGTAACTTTTATATAATATATCTGTATGCATGTTATACTTTTTATTTAATAATATTGTTGCCTTATTCTTGAAAGGTTTTTTAGTCTAAAGGTTTCTTCGCATATGTACGAGTATTTCGGGCTCATAAAAAATACACTCTTAAATGTATCTTTGATCGTAGATCCGTGAGAAATTGATATTCTTAAAAAGTGCCTTCAGCCAATAATACAATATTTATTCGACATATAAAAACGATCATAAAATCATGTCTTACAAAAATATTCAAATTTCATTTATAAAAATATCCTTCACAAAGGACCCGTTGGGAATTTGATCCGGCCCTTTTTCCAGTCGAGTGATTTGGCCCAGGGCTGTAAAACTCCTATTCGATGGCGGCCCTTTGAGAGTTTACCGATCTTGTCACAAATTATTGGGTTACAATGGTTATTTACTTACAAAATTTACGCCTTTGTCAATATAGAAAACATGCTTTATTCTAATATTTAGAACAACGCAAAATACTTGCTGTTGAAAACAGTCGCTTGTATATTTTTTTAGTTCTACATATTAACAATGGAACAGTGTTAATCTACGATACTATCAGCGCAAAGTTCTTTTGATTAATTTAGTAATATGTATCAATCATTATATTTAACTTCATATAAAATCTGTTTATTTTTATGACAGGCATTTAATTAAACCAACCATAAAGTATTTTAAATTACTCCAAATATACAGTTTAATAATTGTATAGAATTTTTCATTAAGCATGCTTGTGAGTGAGTGACTTTAACTAGCAAAAAAGAATTTAAAAAAAGATAAAATGCAGTTCATTATGCCCATTGCAAGATTAACGATTTTTTTTATATAAAAGTATATGTTCAAATTTGATTTTGACGTAATATACAAATAATTATTAAATTAAGTAAAATGTAAGAATTATCATATATTTCACTTCCCGTGAAGGCGTACACAATCTTATTCTTTCGTATATAGAAAATTGATTGTAATTTACAAAAAACAAATGTCATATTTATTCATTTTTTATTCTGTTATTGTCATAGTGTGTATATTTAAATGTTGATATATTAAAACAAAATAATGGTTGTATTATAGCTATTCACTTATTTCATTAACAGATGCCACCAGTTTCTTTTTTCTCATATATCTCACTTTGACTTTTCCCCATAAAGTTGCTACCGAGTTTTGTGAAAGTGTAAAATCTCTAGATATTTTTTTAGGCTGGTAAACCCACAAGTATATCTAGCATGTCACACTCATATTGGACTTATTTAAAATTAATATTTTTTAATGCACAACCATGACATGTAGCAAGCAGTTTGTGACTTGAAGACAGCTGTGTTAACCTTTAGATTGCGGTGGTGCGCTATATCGCAGAAATATTAGACGCTCTCTTGGGACTGTCACCGCGATAGGATTTTGATTTATGATAGCAAATTACTACGAATTCTTTGCCGAGGAGAGAAAGACATTAATTATCGTTTACGTTATAATTTATTAAGCCTTGTATTATTGGCTGCAACTTTCATCATTTGTAACCCTGTTTTCGTGTAAAAAATGATTTTTTATTGTTTTCACAATAAAAACGTAATTTTTATTCGAAAATAAGTTAATACATACTTCTAAATGATTTATGTAGAAACTATAGCGTCGAAAAATGCTATTGCAAATCACATAAATGTTATTTAAACAAGTTTATGAATTTTAGCAATCGTCTTTTTTATAAACGCATACTTACAAAAAATAGTTGGCGTGGTTTAACTGTATGATGAACTCAAATCAGAGGACTGATCGAGCAGGCTCCTGCTATGGTAAAAGCCATGTAACGATGCCGAAATTAGAGCTGTGAATACATCCGAAAATTCTAAATTGTGCGCGCCTCTTCGTTCAACCAGTGGTATTCTAGGTGTCCTGAAAAATCATTGAATATACCACATATACCATGTATTATATTTGGTGGACTTAAAAGGTGATTATGTAATCTGTAAGGATAACAAAGTGACTGACAGGTAACATAATACTCTGAAGGTGCCAACTAGTTACTATTATATGATCCATACAGGAAGCGTATATGCAAGGAAGGGATTAAGCATGTAAATATCGGCGAACAATCGCAATATCTTGAAATTAATATCTTATCATCATTTGTACAACTCATAAATATGTAGCAGCTCCAACTAGTACTATGTTATGGGTCAGCTTAGTATTTACTATTCAACTATTCATAAAACAAATGTGTAATATCGACGCGACTGCAAATCTGCGCTGTGATATGAAATTGAGCTAATTACCTTATAAATGATAAATTTGTATGATTTTACTTATGAATATTTAATAATAACTAATCTTACCCTATTGAGGAATGTAACTGAAGCGGAGATATTAATTAAGAATATTTTTTTAAGCTCATAAAATAATTATAACACTATTTTTATAACTGTACAAAAACTATTTCTACTTGTGGTCATTGAATTCATCACTAGATTAATAAATAGGTGTGATTTAAAAAATATTTCTGTGTTTTAAAGTGACCATTGTTATATAAATGTACAAACGTCGTAAGTAAAAGATAAAAGCACGTATATATAATATTCTATCATAAAACGGAGCAGCACTAGTATTGCAATTTACCAAAAGTTTCACATCTTCGTGGGTCAGATTTATAATAAATAATAATTTATCCTGCAGCTCGCAAAGGGTATTTGGGAGGCCGCAGTCATCGCTCGGCTGATTCTTCTTCTCATTCTTTGTGGTCTAGTGGTAAATGCATCCGTGCGTTAAACGTAACTCGTTTAATGTATTGGGATTTCAGAAAATATTACTGTGGTAAACGTATTATTAAGAATTGTGGGGTATCATGTAAAAACATGTTTTCTTTTATACATTCTCTGCCTAGGGTTGCGATTGACTATAGCTCGCGCCTTACTGTACCAAAAGCGATAGCGTCCAGTTAAACATGTACGCTTTAAATGTAGGTTATATAAAATCTACTAGATCATTAGTTGTAATTAAGTACAAAAAGTCATATTATTTTGTATTAGAAGTCAAATAATACAAAATAAATGCAAGAGATGAAAAAACATGGTGGAAACAGAGAACTTTCATCACATGGTAGATATCTCTTATA
This sequence comes from Rhyacophila evoluta, assembly GCA_022683975.1. Taxonomy (NCBI): domain Eukaryota; kingdom Metazoa; phylum Arthropoda; class Insecta; order Trichoptera; family Rhyacophilidae; genus Rhyacophila; species Rhyacophila evoluta. The sequence goes on along the minus strand of JAGVSQ010011589.1, from coordinate 5,364 downwards.
CACTGACATACCACGTGTAACGCTTTCAGTGCGCCTTCTATTTTTCTCTGAGATGTATCGAAATCGTTTAAATGAGTGATCCACGCTGCCCAACACACACGATAGCGTTATCCAATACTTAGACGCACAGCTTTTTTACCTTTAAAATACATTTTTTTATAAAATTTCTAAATTTTATTCTGTCTTTGATTGTCTTCAAGATAACTGTCACAATTTTATCGTTTTTCTGTGTTTTTAAATAAAGAATAAAATAGAACAATACAATTCCAATATTTGGTACGGATTACCCACAGTCGAATAATTGAGAGTGCACTGAAGTTTTGTAAACGGATTATTTTGTCACGTCGAGTAATCGTGTGATCCATTAGACCTAGTACATTCAGATATAACCGTCAAGCTAATTATCAAAATAGTGTTTCACTTTATCAGAGCTAATTATTGTGTTTTATTTATTTATGTGACAATTGGTTCGAAGATAATCGCTCAAATCTTCGGCATTCAATTCAGCATCTTTTTTTTATAATCCTTGTAAACTTGTGGGATTTATCTAAATCGTTCAAGAATGCAGGCTTACCGACTGATTTGATTACTATCTGATTTTATTGGTTATGTTCCTAATAGCTATTGATAACATAAATAAACAATCTTACTAATCGAATATATTAATAAGCTTGGTAATAATAGTGAAATTCATAAAGATAAAATAAACGTGGAATATTATATAAAAAATACGTTTCTTGCATTTAGTGACCTCTTGGGAGGCGTTAAAAACTTTTTTGTTTTTAAATAAAATAAATTACCAAAGTAATGTTAAAATAGATTTTAAAATGTGTTAAAATGTCGTATTCTTCTGATATTTTTTTCATTGTAGAGTGTAAAAGGTTTTGAATAAAAAAAATGTTTAAAATAAATACTAAATCACGAATTAGGCCACTGACTTATAAAACTAATAAACTTTTTACAAAAATCAAAAAAAAGTATTATAGAAACCATTTAACTTACTGTTAAAATGATACTCAAACTAACGATTCGTGTACACACAATAATTTACTTACAATTGAAATTTGTTTCCATATAATAATTATTCGCGCACAAAAGCTTCATGTATATTTCCTGTTCTTTACATTTTTTATGAAAATATTCGAATTCGTTTGCTATAAAGGTTAAAAAAGTTAACGTATTTACAATTTTTTATCTTCTCGCTATTGAATAATATTTTTTTTTTTACGTTTAAAATGATTGGTACCGATTTCGTAATACGAGTTTTTGAATATTTGGGGTGCTTCGACGCAAATTATATGTACATATGTATTTACAAAAAACAACGAATGTATCGATGTTTTCAATATACTCGTTAATTAAAATACTTTAATTTTATAGCTTGAATATGTATACAATATTTATCACTGTGTTTTGATTTTCTTACAAGTACATATATGTATATTGATTTATACTGAATGATATCTATCTAGTATATCCACTATTACAGGGATTCAATTCAAATGAAATTATAACATCAATTTATCAGTTTCTACCTAGTAATTTGTCATATAATCCTCAATATGCAGACGATCGCGCAAAATATGCAGTTGTTGTAATCTGCTCGCTCCCGCCTAGCGGCTTACGACTCTGATATCGACGTATTACACCGAACAATCCGATCCAGATAAGCCCGATTCGAGGACGTCTGATTTATTTCCGAAACCATTTCAACGATTTGCAATATGATATCTTTTTGTGTTCGTTAAATATGAATATAATTAAAGTGTACGGTGTACTTTTAATTGGTATCAGTCTATGAATCTTTAAATCTAACAACATATTTCATAACTACTAACAGTATTAATGTGTTAAGTAGATATGTTCTTATTATTTAAACTAAACTCTTTAATATATTTTTTAAATCTATCGTTTTCTTTATATATAATATCGTCGTATTACTAGCAAAAGACGTTAAAGTGAAAAAGTGAGTTTTGAAATAGTCGAGATTTGATGTTTTAGTCTCTTTGTTGAAAACATTTTATAAATTTTATATATATTTACACAAATAATACATCATATCTTAAGGATTTGTCGTAAAATGTATTTAAAATAGAGACTTCAGCATCAAAACTAGACTATTTCAAAATTCACTTTTTTACTTTAACGTCTTTTGCCAGTAATACGACAATGTATGCTGTGTGCCGGTGAATTATTTAAGGGTGTCATTCAAATGAGATCATAATACGCATTATATAAAATAAATTGCAGTTATCTACCTCTTTTTATGTTTTTTTCCCTACAATATTTTTAGTATTTCGATATAAAAAGATATTTTTTTTACATCATCTCATGCTAAAACATTCATTTTCGACATTATTTTTGCTATGGCTTTGTTTCCTGATTAAAATTCTGAAGATCTGGTAATAAAAATAATCATTAGGGACAAGTAAATGGATGAGGCAGAAGCTCCAAATGAAAGTCTCTAATTTTTTATAGTGTCTGAAAATAAAAAAAAGTTAAAACATTCCGTTTGTATTAATTTTTTAATGGCTTTTATTTACGTCTGATATTTTTAAATATCAATGACAAGCTGACCATTTGAACGTACAAATAAAAATAGGATCCATGTTTCCAAGTGCGGTCAACGAAGTAAGTCATAGAAAAGCGTGCACATGTTCCAAGACGTTGAAATTCGATGAGATGAATATATTTATTAAAATATCAGTGAACGCCAAGGACAGTTACCAAGTAGAAATTTTTCAATACATTGCTATGTCATAAAATATACAGTGAATTTGAGTTGCTGTCTCATACAAAATGAAAGCAGGATAGTATGGTGTTAAATGGCGAGTAGAAGAGTGTATGTACTGCTTGCATATTATTATTTCATAACTGTGCCAAGTTAGAGCTCACTCTGCAATATCAGCCGTACATTCGGGAATAATGCGAGAGAATTTTGCGCATGTGGCGGCAAATTAGTGCATAAGACTAGTTAGCCGACCATCGGGTTATATTATTTGGTTTCTACCGTGTGCCAGAAAGTTTTAACAACTTTTTTTACTTATAGAATAAAAACATTGCATGACTGTGGTATATAAAAACATACAACTATGTATAAAAACATATAATTATGTACGGCGTAAATTCGAATTTGTTCAATTAAGTCATAAGAAAAACTTAATTTTTATTTGATTGAAAAGTAAAAGGTCACCATCTTGAGTAAAATATGTATGTATAAAATGGCTTTTTTATACGAGTGGTTGAGTTTTATCAGTTGGAGGAGTCAAACCTTAACCGCTGAGCCCCGTCTGGCCGGCGGCCGAAAGGTTTTCTAATGTGCTTCCGACCCAACGATGGTGGGTTAAAACACCACAGCAGCAGGATTTTTGAAATCAAAAAATGCAGGATTGGATATCTAATGCATTGAGAAATTTGCTGAAAGTAATTTAAGTAAAATTATCTGTCGATGGCCATCGTCATAGTGTTGAGATCAATACACTCCATATTCTGATCGGACACAGTAAAAAATAAATAAGTATTTGTATCTTTTTTATTTGAAAAGTGATGCTTCACTGGGTAACTGTTGTTGAATAAAATATTATGTTTTAGTATTTAAGGAATGTTCAGGTGACGTTAGCGCTATCAAAAATTTAAACTAAGGCATTTGTTGCTGCTTTTATCATCTTTATCGTAAATAGCATACATTACTGATGCTACTAATCTGTCTAGTGGTGGTATTTCTGTATAAAGCATGTCTCAGATATTTTAACCACAAAGACAACAGAACGGTTGAAAATATGCGTACAAGTTTCCACTATAGATAAATAAGTAAGATGGATACACAAATACATAAGCTGTGTTTCACTTTTCTTAAAGCATAATGTTTTGGCCACATTAATAGTAAACGACGTTAATACGATTATAAAGTTCTAGAAGAATCAAAAAGCTCTATATGAATACATAAATACATCATATTTCGTATAAAATTACTACGACACCTTGCTAACAAATGCATTTAAGAAAAATGAACTGAATTATATTGTTTGTATATTATTATAATAAGGATATAGTGCATGGCGCTCTTGGGTTCCGCAAGTGAACATCCCGACTCACACAAATTTGCGCGCTGTAGTGTTAATCGCCAACACCAACACATTTAATGTAGATTGCTTTTCGCTCCATATAACAATCAAAGTCACGATTATTCAAGTGTTTGTGTAGATCATAAATGTGAGAAGAAATAGCCGTAAATATATGTTTATTAAATATAAATTTTTGTTATTTTATTATACAAAGAAACACCATGTATTATAAGTAAATTTTAATGTCACTATTTCATTCAGCATTAGAATGTGTGTCGAATATAATGCAAGCCGCATAGAACTCATTTGGCGGGAGCTTTAATCATCATCCAGCGTCGCGACGCCCTTTGGCGATACCACTGCGACACGAAACGACTTTAAGCGAACTGCACCCGAGTCGAGATGGAACTTTGTCATATTAATTTAGTAACCGGTATTATATGAATATTCTATTGCCATTAAACTTTTGGAGAGAATGTTTAATACTATTGAGTTGATACCTATTTACTTGAATTCTAATAATTAGTTGTAGAAGTAACTACAATGAAAGACAAAGTTAATGTGTTTGACACACTTTTCACCTCAACTCAATTGAAAAACTACATTAAATATAATGGCGTATTAATGTTCAACAATATTGTTAATTATGTAACTACATTGTATAGTATTATGAAAATATACAAATATTTATTCAAAAGTTTTGCAATTACAGTTCCCATATTGTCAAAGTTTTACTTTTAACGATATCAGTTTACAATTATGTAGAGCACACTTGTCATGTTGGTTTTATGCAGCTAAAGAACTTCAACTGGTGACATTCGGCGCCAAACAATTTCAAAGACTTATCAACTATATAATATAGTTGACTTTCATTGAATATGATTAACATTTCATTCATATATCCTCACTATTTCAGATAAAAGATTTATATGGATATATTTTGTTAATGAACACCTATTATTTGACCGAAACTATACAAAACTATTTGGCATTCTTCGTTAATTGCGTGTTGATATAAATTTAATTAATATTTATGTAATGAAATAAAATAATAATTTTATCATGCCTATTTACTACTTTATTTGAATAGGCATGATAGCCAGGTTTCTTATTTCTTTGCGTGTTTTTCTCTAAATTTTCACCCTATCAATTATGACGAGTTTTATTATTGTATATACATATTAAATATGAGGCTAATAAACACACAGGTAAAGCTAATTTTTATAATTTCATTTATAAAAAAAAGTGAACAAATCGGCCCTTAATTCGCCAAGGGCCTATGAATTTTCATTTTTCTTTG
>JAGVSQ010011588.1:0-12146 GCA_022683975.1 Rhyacophila evoluta | reverse complement strand
CAACGGTTTTGATGAATATGTGCGTACGGTATGCCATTCCATCATGTCAAGTATGACTTTGAATCTACTCCATCAATTTACCGTGCAAAGTGTAAGATTAAAAAATTAAAATATTATGAATTTTACAATCAAATTTGCAAATACAAAAAACATTGGGGATATATTTTTTTAATGAATCCTTCATAGATCCGTATTTCACACGTCACTGCTATATTCTGAACCCCCAAATCTTGGGCTAAAACGAACAATAGACAATTTTGGTTTTCTTTGTGGTGGGCGACATGATATACTTCACTAAGGGTATAATGTCATAAATGATTATTAAAATTATATTTTGTATGTCATATTTTTTAAATTAAATTTTTTATTATAAATGATCATAGAAATTGACGATAAAGACGACCCCGTAGTTTTTAAATACAATTTATTTACAATTTTGGCTAAAATGTGCTATCATAAATTAATTGGAATAATTAAACTTTGTTTCCAGAGACTTAAGCAGACTTAAGCCAAATGCAGTTTACTCTCAATTATTCAGGTGGGCGTCATCCGGTTTGCGGATTATCTGTGCCAAATGTTGGAATCATATTTATTGTAAATTGTATTATAGGAGGTTTTATCATTCAAAAATACCGTTATGTATGTAGTATGTAAATGCAGGTTAAAAATAAGTCAAGTCTGCCGTGGAAGTTATAGAATACGTGTGAAAGTTTAAAAAAAACGAGAAAAATCAATTTCCGGAAGGAAGTAAAAAATTTGTCAGCGCGAGAGCTAAAAAAACAAGAAAACAACATTTCTGGAAGGCAATATGGTAGCGTGAGAGTCTGCGGAGCAATTTGGGTTGGCCATGCCTGACAAATATAATTCTTTCGTGATGATAAATTATCCATATATTCTATATTTAACATAGTTCGGTTTACCGTGTTTTTCAATTATCCGGGCTCTCTCAGAGTGCACTGTATTAAAAAAAAATGGGTAACAATGGTAAAAAGAGTTGAATATTTCTGAAAAACTCCGAAAAAATTGATATCTATAGTTTATGCACCATATTGACTGAGGTTTAAACAATGCAAGATTTATTACAAATTATCCGAGTATAAAAATTTAAAAACTTAATATTGTGTAATATATTTTAGGATGTATAGTGTCTTAATATACAGCTACAACCTTCTGCGCTTGGTGTATTGAAATACATAATACATGTAAAAGAGTGTTCACACCATTAAACAATTATCTATGAGTCAGTCGATATTGATAAATGTAGTCTATGGACCGTGTTTGTGTGTTTATTATTAAATAAATTTACTAAAGATATGTATATTCATCTATTGTCATATCTTTCAATACAGCCATTTTTGTTTATGGGATATGTTATTATTATCAGGTCCGGATTTACCATAGAACTAACATAGCTATATATATAGCGTCCAAGACGATCAAAATGGTAGGGTACCGGAAGCATAAAAAACAACTCAAAATATTCATGAAACTCTCGAGACAGAAGAAACGGTTATTTCCACATTAATATCGGTAAAATGGATAGGTAATTTTATTATATCGACTGTGGAAGGAAAAGGTTGTAACCCAATTTTTCACAGAAATTACAAAAGACGTCTGTCTGTTCAATAATTTTGAAACAAAGTCAAAATATTAAATATACACAACCTTCAAGTGAACGAAGATTAAAACTGGTGTTTTATTTAGCCTATCTGATATTAATTTAATAAGTTATTTAAGAAAAACCAATATAAGTGATGTGGTAGAAGTCCGTTTTCGTCATCGTTTTTTCAAACTATAAAAGTAAAATTAGATACGAATTCGGCATTTTCAGCGTAAACTCTTTGATAGAATGTGTATTAAGTTATATACATCGTGATTATTGAAAAAAGCTATTTTTGAAAAAACTGAGGGTCACGTCTTTTTCCCCTTTCACAGTCGATATGAAATGTAGTGTTTTAAGATTGTTTCTTCCTATTTTGCTAATTGATGAGGCGAAAAGAATTTTTTCACATTACTAATAGTTTAAGTTTATGACGAAATCCACAGTGTCCTTTATTTTTTTAAGCGAATAGATTTTGATGATAAAGATAGATGAAATATGAGAAGTAATTCGCCAAACAAAAAAGCAAAAATATTAATGTCATATGAAAGAAATTAAAATTTAGGACCTCCACGTCGTCCTAACCCAATTTTCTATCCATATATTTTACATTGATTTATAAGAATAATAAATATCTTAATCTATGTTACTGCTAAACAATTTCAATTAGTATACTTGTTTATAAATTTATTTTTACATTTACGACTTTTATGTAATAACAATTAATTAATATCAATTATAAACTCTATATTTTTAGTAGATTTACATTTTCCATTGCACAATATTTGCCTGTATTTAGTAATATTTAAGCGTATAAAATTCTAGATCGAGTCCTTTTTAAAGGACACTTTAAAAGTTCGAGTTTCCGGTGTTCAAAGTCACTTCCTGTGCTTTGAGATCCGTCTATTTCCGGTTAGTCAAGTATCCAGTAAGATGCCTTTGTATTTAAACTTTTTAGAAGACCGTCTTTCTTACTTAATTTTAGATAGGTATTCTTTGTCTATGGATTGTCTCATCGCTTATTAAATTATTATAATATGTACCAACTTGGATACCAATAATATTGTCTTATAAATAATTGATAATCATATATCGCCATGAAAATATTTTAATACCAGCATATTAGTGGTATAAATACATATTCAGCGCTCTGGAGGAAGTAAATTCGTTTCGTATAGAGTTTCTCATTTTTTGAGCTCTCACGCTACATTACAAATTTTTCTTCCTTCTATAAATTGAAGTTTTTTTATTCATAGTTGTCACTCTAATTTATAAAAATATATATTTTGCGCCCCCTCTCCTTTGAAGCAACTGCTACACTTGTTCTTCAGTAGATAGTCACTTCTGTCTATACAAAAATACCTCCATGTTTAATAATTAAAACCAAAAACAAATTACGAATATAACTAAAACTATTGATAGGATAAATTCCATGAAAATTTAGATGATTGTTAGAAGATTTTATTAAAAATTGTTGATGATTGTTAAAGTTAATAAATTTAAAAAGATTTTGGATTTCGAGATTTATTTTTACCGTTACAGTATTTAAATTTTTTGAACAATACGGAATTTTCTTTATTCTGAAGTCAATACAGAAACCGTAGCACCTCTACACGAGCTAGATGCTCTAACTTTGAATTTAAATTTCAATGTAAATATACAGTGGATTTTTATTTGATTATATTAGCCACGGTTTGCCTTTAATAACATCACTGTGCCATAGTGTAGTTATTTATTGTTGCCTTAGCAAAAGAGATAGATTTGAATCAATATCAATATAATATAACATCACTTGATCAATTTATCTGAAATAATTTTAATACTGTGATCCATAGTTACACGATATCATGTTACTTTATTCTATTTGCGATATGAATTTGCAGGTAAAGTTTTGTAATTTAAAAAAATGATTAACTTTCAACTAAATTTGCCACATATTAGGTTTAACCTGTTCAATATAGAGGCTACAAAAATTCCAAATTATGTCAGCATCTTTAAATAATTGAGCAGTACACAATCACTTCATTAAAATATTCAAAATTACGCATACACGAGAAGGTAACTCATGTCCATGATATTAGTTTACCAATACATGTGACTGGCAAAGGGATATCTCGCATTACGGGCGAATGCCTCCATTGTTGTTTGGCTATCATTGTCAACTGGGGTGCTCTACTCTTCTCAAACTCGATCCGACATTTACTGTCACATTTATGAATATTTTTAGCACCTTATCTTCTAATCAACGTTATACAAATTATTTCATTAGTGTAAATTGTTACGTAATTCTATTTGTAAAAAGGATATAGATATAAATAAATAAATAAATATGCGACAGAACATTTATTAAAATACGTAAAACTTTCAGCAACGCGGAAGCATACTTATATTCGCGTACGGACCATAATTATTATTATATAACCAAGTAAAAAGTGATAAAAATATAGCCTCATTGAGAATATTATTGCTAAATCAAGCGAGTATCACAATTCAGCCCAACCACATTAGGTCCATGGTTTAAAATATTTGTCAAAAGAATAATATAAATTATGATAGATCCTATATATTGATATCATTATTGGTTAAAATGTGTGTGTGTGTGTATATATAGATATTTATCTTTGATCATTGAATTACCTATAGATTTATTCATTTAACAACATAAACAATAAATAAAAGCGACGCCGCTGGCTAAAAGTAGACGAAGGAAACAAATTATTTTTAAATTGAGATTACTAAGCTTCCAAAGATGATATCTAACGTATACTTAATGACTAAGTAGGCATAATGTATACATTATAATGAGCATGATTCTACATATAAGCAGACTTTGGAGACTTGGTATAAAAATAATAGCTATATAGCTACCAAAGGATTTCGCAAAGATATCTCGAGGATGTTATTTATTTGACTATGTTAACATTGTTTGTTACTGGGAACGAAATCATATCGTAAGTACGTGGATATTATAAATTAAACGTTATTTATTTGATAAATCAAATTTGTTTCCTAACGTATATTTAAAAAAAAATAAAAAGTAACCACATCATGAGGTTTTCTAAAGAAAATATTCTGGTTTGTTTAATAATTATTATTTTAATTTATCAATTACCGAGGAACCACAATGCAAATAAGTTTCGGCAAAATAAGATGTATGCTAGTTTTTAAATGGGAGATTAAGCATGTCTCCTTGAATTTTGTTATGGCAATACGGGCGTGAAAAGTTTGACATGCGCACATTTTCCAAAACGTCCGTTTTCTTTGCCAATCGGTGCGTCAGTAATCGTAACCCCTTCCCCGCGTTCGTGTCAATGCTCAATGCATTGTTACCATTTGAAGCAAGAAAAAAACGGGAGAATAGACAATGTACGACGGCGATTAATGACTTATACAAGTAGTAAGTGATCTATGGTCAGTTAGAAAGATATTAATTGTTTAAAGTATCTAAGCACGTATCGTATTCTTTATAAAAGAATGAAAAATCGAAGAAATAATTTACGTGCTAAGGCGGTCATTTATTTTCATTCTTGAAAATGGCACTATGGTTTTATAAAAAACTATTTTCTATGAACTTTTCTTACCTAGAAATCATGAAGCAAACATTTATAATATAGTATAGTACAGTCTAATTACTAATATATCCCCTATAACTAAAAGTTACAAAAGTACAATATTATCACATGTTGTTATAATCCCATTTCCAAATTTTAAATCCCATAAGATCCTTCTAAATACGTAAATACAAAAATATATAAAAATAAACCTACCTTGGCATTTAAGATTTAAATCATTACATCTATTTATAATAATAACAATACTTTGTTTTACTTTTTGCAGCGTATTTACTCACTACGTCTGTATCATTCCGACTCAACGTCAACACATTAACATGAATGAAAAAAATAGCATTACAAAATTTTGAAATGCAGAAATGGATGCTCAGACGTTTGGTGATCAGCTGACAACCGATTCTCATGAAAAAATCAATTGAAGTTTTTAAATTGTGAAAATTTTTATATGTTCCATATTCGGCAAGAAATATGGTAAAAATCATTGTACTATTCCAAGATCCAATCTTTTATAAATACACAATAAAATAATGTAGATGGACTTCTTTTTGCACTATCTACCTACTATTTTTGATAGTAGGTAATTTACTGAGTCATATTTGAAACCTATTCTGCTTAACATGCTTTCGTGCTACTTTCCAGACGATTCATAGATTCGTATGGGTGTATAAGGTGAGAAATGGATACAAGCGTGGTACATACACGACTGCCCTTTCAATTATTGTCTAATTTGTACTATTTTACAGTGTAGACTATTTAAATTTATTGGCTAGTTATTGTAAAGTCTCAAAACTTACCTTTCGTCACATCTACAATGCATTAAAGTATTCGGTCGCCAATTGAAGAGACCATACTTGGTTTCAGTAGCTGCTATCCAAAACGGACACCTCATATCGTGACTTCTGCAACACCTGTCGGCCGATGAGAACGCTCCGAGCTGAGCGTGTGATGATGCGCTGTAGCCTCGACCACACCAGAGGGTGCCGGGCACAAGAACTGATCGAGCAGTCCTACGTCTGAAATTCCTGCGCGTGTTAGTTACGAAAAGAAGACAACATAAGCGTGCACGCCGTCAAGGAATCGGTTTATCAACTCCTAGATAAACAAATTCTCGACCAATCTAACTGTTATTTCTAAGCGAAATTTCCGTTAGCAGTTATTTGTATCATAAGCCAAAAATAAACTTGCAACAACAAAAATAATCGTTTTTATTTTTGCTTCAAAACGTGAAATTTGAGCATATATATTTTTGTATTACAAAGACTGGTAGCTAACCAGTTTTTGATAGTTTAAACATATACCGCAATATGGCAAGTTTATCATTTGATAGATGTCACATTATAAATAAGGAACTTAGCTTTTTTTATCATATAAAAGTACGCACATATGATTTTAAAAGTTTCTGTCGACAAATATAGCAGTTTACAATAAAACTGTATCAACAAAATAATTATCTTTTTATGCTCATTTGTTTAATAATTGTAATCAAATGAACTAGACAGGCAATTAAAGATATAGCAGATGTGTCAATTCTTAACAACCGAAATATTTATTAATAATATATGAGAGGGGCTTGCTTTTACAGTGTCTATACGATTCTGATGTGCTTTATAATATTATTTCATAATCAATGCTTTATGATTTTCTTGAGTAGGCAGACGATTAAAACATAAGTTTGATACGGAAAGTTTTTTAATTTTTATGATGTAGTAATTGCGGATTTGGTGTCGCAATAGAAATATTATCCGATAAAACTAATTATCTACCAGAACCATAATTTTATGCAAGTATTGAAATGTTGTTAAACGATATTTTACTCGGCAAATATAATTTCAATTTTCAAAGCACACTTCAAGAATTCCGTATCAAAATTTTTCAAGCGTGTACTTCCTTCTAGAATTAATATTCCAATCAAACGCCTATGCACATGATAATGTGCTATTTCTACACCGTGAGTCTATTATTTCATTTAAGCTCTCTCGTGAACTGAATGTAGTGAATCTAACAAGGTGACAACTACGGGTTCACGCGCAGATAAATTATAGTTTTGGATAAATGATATAAGCATAAAAAAGCAACAACAATAATTAAAAGTGTAACAAAAACAAAACAAGTAACACAAAATGTACAAAAAATAAAATAAAATATGGAAACAAAAACACAAAGGCATGCGAAAGACGGTAGGGGGCATTAAAATAAAACATATAATTTAAATAGCCATATTTAAATACAGGTATTTACATCAAGGGAGATATTTAGAATTCAGTTAGGATAGTGTTACGTAAAAATCAACAATTTTTAATAACGGCACAAAAATCATGAGTCTGAACCCCTAAATGAGCAATTACAATATTTCCTGCACGTAAATAACTTATTCTTAAAACACTCTGGTCTAACTTCTTACCGTGCTAACCGTAATTCCACATTCAGTTACAAAAAAACTTGTGCAAATATAAGCACTTCAAAGCTGTGTTAGTAACTAGAGCGCTCAAAACACCATAAGACCACAACAAATCGATTCCCAAAGTTATCAACAATTTTCCATGAAAACTATATTTCAGACCTCCTATCACACTCGCATTTGGAAAGCGAGTAAGGCATCGTATTGATGACCCCGCCAGAAGCTCTATGAAAGGCCGGAACGCTTCCTGGACACGCGTCATGAGTTCGACAGCAGACGTCGGTGTCTTGGAGTTCTCCTAGCTGCGAGTTGGTATTTGCTAACTGTCCCGAGCCACACCACAGAGTGCCCGGCATCATGGCGAACTGACGCAGTGATCGACGAGCTCTGTGCAAGATTTTAAGTTTACAACTGAAACTTTACATCCCTGATCGTTGTGAATTTAAGCACTCCAACAATGATATAGCTACGACCAATGAACTGTCAATACTACATAACGACTCTTTGATTTTATTCTCTGTTATTGCATTTACATGTTAACTAATTGCCTTCTTATATTATTTCATACTTTACATAACAGTGGTCACAAAATATTTATTTCTGAGGAATAACATACAGATTTGCGATGCTATTAACAATGCAAACAATGCATAATTAGTTAACACGAGGGGAAATGGTTTTCTAGATGATTCTTTTTATAATTTCTAATCAAATAAATAAAAATGAAAAATAATGATTGATTGGTAGCATGCGTTCACGAGTTCATGGTGGTGTTTAAATTGTAATTAAATTAACTAAGATTATAACTCATTATTTAATGAACTCTTATTTAACCCAGTCTCTCATTATTATTTTTTTCTAAAAGTACTTGTGATCTCACGTTATATAATATCAGTTAATCTCGCGATAATTTAGACGATATTAATTAAATCTCATCACTGACATTTACTGTTCTTAATAATATTTATAAATTAACACACCCGCTTATCAAAATAAAGAAACTACATAAAAACATCGTATCATGAGTACCAATATGTAGATTATACATTCATTATTTTACCTGCTCTTTCCATTTTGTGGTGAGTTCATGCCATTTTCCCTGTCAGCCAACCCCAATTTTTTTGATAACTCCGCGTGAACAGAATCACATTTCGTTTCCAATTCAGCATAGTCCAGCCAATCAAAGAGATCTTTTGAAATTAAGGAATCTCGATCCAGTTTGAAAATTGTTACATTATACAACCCGTTGAACGATCTTCTCGGTGATATTCTTGGACGATTCTGAAAGGCATTATACGTCCTCTCGACAAACTCATCATCATATTTATCACCGAAATCGTCATTGTGATTTTTTCTTTTTCTATCACGGCTTAATTTACTCATCAACTTAACTTTTTTTTCCGTACCGTGTGCTAACTTATTCGTACTACGGAATGTTTCGCTACGTTTATTTTCTTGGTGTTTGGGTTGATTATATTCAATAGACATTTCAACTTTATCATCATTTTTTGAGTCTTTATAGCTACCGTTTGAATTTAATTCTCGAAAACTTTCCTTGGAAATGGATTGAAAGTTTTCTTCGCTATCTTCATTAAGATTATCATTAAAATCATTCCATGTTCCGCTATTGTAAAGGTCAGTGTAAAAATCAGCCTCCTTTTTGTAATCTCGCATTATTTTTTCATGACCATTTCCGAGTGAACGTTTATTGCGGTTATTTACATCAAAATCACTATCGTTATCTTTATCATAAATATCTGAGTCGTCGATTACATTGGTCAATGACACATCGTCATTAATGTTTAGCCTGTTTTTAATGTTTTGATAGTCTTCTTCATGATCATCGTCAAATCGAACTTCCTTCCGTGAATGTGGTTGTTCAAATTGAAATTCTACCGGAAATCCATCTTTTTCGTATTGACCATAAACATTATAGTCATCCGTCGCAATATCAACGTTTTTATTATACTTGTTTTTCTTCATTGAATATTTCTTATTCTTTTTCATTACTTCTCGATATTTATACTTTTTTCCGCCAGAGAAATTAAGCCTATCTTCATTTTCGTATTTTTTCCACTTCCCATTAATTTTTGATTGTTTCTTATCGTGTAACGCTCCCCTGGTTGAGATTTCTTCATTGAATTGCTTCAGAAAGTCATTTATGTATGTTTTCTCATGTACGTATTCGCAGTCTATGATTGTCCCCGCCAAATCTGCTATGACTTGTATAAAATGACGTCCATCTGTTAACTGACGTAGCAGCAGACCAACTCTGTGAACAAATAAAAATAAACCATTAACTTATAACACTAATCCCATTTCACAAGTTAAATCATTACATTGCCTGGTCACACTTTTTTTTTTGTAAAATTTCAAATTAAAAAAAAATGATCTCTCAGCATCCTCAAAGAGTGTATACACAAGTACTATAAAAATATACACTGTCGGCATCAGGTACAACAATTTGCAAGTATAAAAATAGGCTTGTAAAATATGAAGAGTAAAATTTCAAACATATTCGAATCCAAATCATTTCCAAAAATGTAACATCTGTAGACATTGATCGTCATCAATATAATGTAAATTGGCCACATTCAGAAAATTTTGTTTATGTAAAATGTATAAAGTAAGTTTCATTTTTCATCGGGAATACAAACTATTTTAATCGACATAATTATAATTACGTGTAGTGGTAAATACTCCACATTCGAATTGCAGCTCGTAAAGCTTTCCGGCAATTTACATTTAGCATGTACTCGTAAGATTTAAGTACTAAATTCAACAATGCATCGGTCGATTAAGTGCAGCAGTAAGTAATCTAGATTAATATCTGAAGAATTCCACTTTTCCATCAAATTTCTTGGAATTGTTTCTCGTCGTGCTCGTCAAAACTGGCTTTGTGGAATTTTAACGAACCGCGAACAAGTTCCATTTACGTATATCGGAAGGTAGGTCATAGTTCTGTTCAGGTGCAGTGATTTAACACCACAATACGTATAAATTGAATCGATATTTTTACACTTGTAATACCTGGAAGATTTTAATGTATTTAGCGTTTTTCTCCATTATTATCTTGCTGTTATAAATGAATGTACATGAAATCAAGGCACCCAATAAGTACCGTAATAAGTAATAAGTAAGAACCGTTTATTAGGTTTTAAGGTTTTATTAGGTTAGTGTTTAAAGAGATTCTTAATCTGACTTAAAGTTTAAAGTTTAAGTTTAAGTTTACAGGATTTTAGTATCCTGATAGGTCGATACATATAATACAGGTGCTAGCATAACCGGGATATGTATACATATGCATCAGTCGCGGAGCCACAGACATGGTGGACACGAAATAAGGAGAAAACATTAATATAATTAGTTTGAAACCTGCGCAAATTTCTTAATAGCAGGATATATCTTTTATTATTTGTATATAAATCGTCGTTGTAGGATTGGTTTATTAAATATCCATGGTGAGCGATTTGAAAAACAAAATGCCTTTTCAATTAATTACATAATTTATACAATATTATATTCTGTAATTTTATTCTTTTATAATCTAGCAATAATACGGCATAAAAAAAAGCCACCTGTGCGTTTTTGAAAGTAAAATATTTTTTTTATCTCCTGAACATTTGACATATGCTCTATTTTACAAACTAATCATATAACAACGAAATGTCTGTTCAACTATTACGTGAACAATAATAAAGAAAAAGAAATTGAAGGAATAACAACGAAAATTATCGAAAACTTACACAAACTGACACTTTTCTATGATATAGTTTCTAACTTAAAGCCTAGAATTTTTTTTCTAAATAAATGACAGTCAAGAGTAATTCTGCATTCTTATTTTTAAATATTTATTATGCAGCCCTACATGCGATCATTAAAATTGAAAAAAAACGATTAAAAATTGAGTTTTATAATTCAACTCACACGAGTTATACTGTATTAGTGCACAATAATAAAATTTCTAAATGTTACAATTAAAAAATATTTTCATAACGGTAATAAATCTGTACATGTGCACATACTTATAATTAAAGCTCCTTCACGAGCTTTACAACATGTTTTATTAATTAAATAACTAACGAGTGATCGTGTCCGACGGGAATTGATTGTAAGATTAAATTTTTTTAAACTAAAATAAACTCCAAATTTAAATAAATTTTAAAATTTCAATGTCGAATTGTGACATTTGATGTTTGCACGTCGTATCAGACAGTATTTATCGCTCGTTTAATGTATCACCGCTAATAGCTGTCGAGTCCAAATAAAAAGTACCAGAGTGGTATTTAATTTTCAACCCCCCCCCCCTCCTTCTCTTAGTTATATTTAATAACTTTTTGTTGGTAATTATGTCAAAAAAATATTAGTAAAAAAATTGAAAGATCGTGCTAGTAACAAGTTAACTGGCAATGAACACTTATTGTGAAAGTATTTCTTAATTTTGCTTGAAAAGTAAGGTCCAAGTCAAAAAAGTGACTTGTCGCAAAAACAAATGCCAGAGCGGCTTATTTTTTTATGCCGATTAGATGCCGAAAGGCGAAACCCGGGTCGCTAACAGTGATCTCACATATGGAAG
>JAGVSQ010011586.1:0-12147 GCA_022683975.1 Rhyacophila evoluta | reverse complement strand
TGAAAGCAGTTGGATAAAGCCATGGATAGTATCCATACACCCGCAGGTACAGAATCTCAGAAATTTCTTCTGAATCCTCTCCACCATGAGGTCATATTTCAACTGATTCGGGACTCAAACAACCGATCTACTCTCTAGCCTACTTTAAACTAATGAATTATACAAAGTTTTGAGTATTGTACCATCTGAAAAGATCCAGGATGTACGTAAAACGAAATCTAGTGTCATCTGTTTTATTGATTTATAACCTGTAAATTTTTAGAGTTCTAGCCCTTTTCAAAGTATTTTTTACAAGTATCTTACATTTTTATAACATAGAAGTTGGACATACTGAAGGATTTATTGATTTTTTTTTATAAATAAGCACCCAAAATATTGAGGCGCCCCCACAATATGCGCATTAATACGTTAGCACAGCTTTGCGTTACATG
Source organism: Rhyacophila evoluta (assembly GCA_022683975.1). Taxonomy (NCBI): domain Eukaryota; kingdom Metazoa; phylum Arthropoda; class Insecta; order Trichoptera; family Rhyacophilidae; genus Rhyacophila; species Rhyacophila evoluta. The sequence continues at coordinate 11,716 of JAGVSQ010011586.1, read as the reverse complement.
CGGGTTGCTTAAATAAAACGCCGTTTTTCAGAAATTACGGGACAAAGTTACTTTATTTCGTTCGTATTTATCTATGGTAAATAAGCTTCATAGCTCAAAAAAAAAAAACCTATACGTTCCAATATTTCCCCTATTAAATAAATCAAAGCTGTCTCATTTTATTATCCACCAAAACAAATAGAAAGAAACACAAGTTAATGGTCGGAATTATCAAATATTTGTTTGCGAATAAATCAAAAGACGCTCCCGATTTTTCTTATCTATCTACTTTATTTTCTTTTTGACATAGCTAAATCAAAGATCAGAGTAAGTATACGTTTGGTGTAGTGTATTTTTTTCCAAGAACCGTTGCTATTTTAGGCTGGCGCCAGATCTGCGAGTTTTTTGTGTTACGGCAAATATGTACTTAATATTAGCAGTTTTTAAATGACGTTTCAGCAAATACCATTATTGTACAAGATAAAAATGTGTTAAAAGCTTAAAAACTACATTTTAAGTAACTTAAACAGTTATACATTACATGCAATCGAAAATTAGTAGCTTATAGTATTATTGAAGGACTTATTTAAATGTGTTTTTAGGATATTTTATTTACATTACATTTTTTATCTGTTATAAAACCTAAAATTGACATTTTTTGAAAATATTAGATGTTTTTCTTGTTAATGTTTTTATCTTGGTGATTTTGGTGTTCTCTTAAATATTCCTATAACCAAAAATGTGACTTCAGAGAGCCAACGTATCACTGTTTTAAAGTTTGAAGGTGCATTGCAGATGATTCATCTACAGTGGAAGGTGTAAGGATTGTTTTTCATTTATCTTCAGTAGACGTCAGAGAAGTAGAGTAAATTGAATTAATTTGCAGGATATAATGAAATGTCAGCATCTGCTACAAAATTATATATCTACAGACTATAATTACGACACATACAAAACGTTTTTTTTTTAATATGTGAGCTTTAAATTTTAATATTTAGTTTGAAAAATATTTGCACTTAATGAAACGCGACCGAAGACAAAGTGCTAAACGACAAAACGTGATGTTTTTTTCACATATTTTAAACCTATATCGCAGCTTTTCTTAGCCAATAGAGCTTATAATCAGGTAATAGTTATAAAGTTGTTGCATCAGTCAGTTATTTAAGCTCTGCATTTTCGGTGGCGTAGGTATATCATATATTATAATCTCGCATATCTAGATAGTAATATTATCGCGATTATCAAAAAAAATTCATCTCTTATAAACATATATCGACTAAGGAAAGGAAAAAGGATGTAAATCTAAAAAAAAAAAAATCTAAAATAGCGTTTATTTGATAATCATAATTTATACAACTTAATACACATTTTGTTCAAAGTATATTAGCTGAAAATATCGAATTAGTATCTAAATCTGGCTTTTAAGTCTGAAAAAAGGATGGCCGATGAAAGGACTTTCACCTCATCAATTTTATTAGTTTTTCTTAAATAACTTATTAAATTAAGGCCAGATTGGGCAATAAAGAAATTAGTTTTCGTCTTCATGCACTTTAAAGTCGTGTCTATTTAATAATTTGACTTTGGTCAACAATTATTAAATAAACGTTTTTTGTGCCTTCTGTAAAACATACTCGTATGGGTTACGTATTTTTTTCCTTTCCAAAGTCGATTATATATATTTATATATTGAAACCATTTTAGTTCCAGCGTTCCTTCATTAACTCACCTTTTTATGTCAATGTTTTACTGAATAAGAAAATATCTTTATAATCCATAGTATAATATTGATTAATAATCCAATTGTGTTTGTCTTATGTCAATGATTATGAATGGGTAAACAGAGTTCTATTACATTTTATCAAAAAAAGTTGCTACTAATCGACAAGATTTAAATCACATGGTAAAATAATCACAAAGAAAATAAAATATACAGATATTTTGAATGCAAAGTATGTATTATTATTGATAATACCAGTTGATAACGATCTTCAATGGACGTATTGAATAATATGCAACAATATTGGCAGATGTGAAACGAAGCTTAATTCCTTTTTAACGATTCATTTACGTGAAACTCCCATTGATAACCACGTAACACCCACCCACATTATTCGCGGGTACATTTTTCCATCCAATCATCTTTAGAAATTATTAGCTCTCACAAAAGGCGCTTTCTGGGAAGTAATTCCTCACAGGAGACGATGGAAGAAGGCGGCTGGCGGATGTATCCCTGTGTCCGATGTCTTTACTCTGCGTTGGGGAGGAAAGTATAAAAAGTTCATCGTGTAGATTTTTACCATCTCTACTCTGCAACTTTCAAAGGGATTTTTATCTATCAGCGACGTTCAAGTTCACTTTCAAATAAACAACAAAAAAAAATATTTGAAAATTAAAAACAATTTGCAGTATTGCAATATGCATTATTTTTGTGATATTGAATTCAAATATATTGTTATTGTTTTTGTTTTTCTCTAAAATAGTTATCTATCTACCGTTTGATCTGAAAGTGGAGAATATGTATCAACACAGTGTAAAGATATCCACTACGAAAGAAGAGTATATAGATCTTCCTAATGTGAAGACATCTTGACAGATTATTTTTCACGAGAATCGTTTGTCAGACAATTACTCAACCCAATGGGCATTCATTCTTGCATTTTCGGATTTTAAAATTCTGACAGATGAGGAATCAAACCCGCATTCCTCGAATTTTATGCTACCAACTACGCTACCGGGGAGACAAGATATTTGATAGTATTATAACCATACAATACAAGAATATTACAGTACAAATGAACAAGTTAATTTATAAAAAAAACTAGCTTTGTTACCCAACTTTGTACGGGATAGATTTGAACTCGTTTTTTATTAAAATTAATTTTATTCATTCTATAGTTGCAATTTTAATTAAATATTAACTGTACCCGGCTATGCGTTGATGTGGCTCAATCTAATTAAATGACGTTGTTTTTCAAAAAAGGATGTTTTTACCTGTCAAAGGTGTGACATCTTTTTAAGAGTTTATGAATCTATACAATGTGAAGATGTCTTAAAAGATTATTTTCACTACAATTATTCTTCAAGCAATTGCTCAACCCAGTGGGCATCCTATCCTGCAATTTTGGATTTTTAAAATCTAGCAGATGCGGGAATTGAACCGGCATTCTCCGGATTGCTAGGCGCGGAAGTTAACCTTTACGCTACCGTGATTTATTATACCGTTATATATTATTATAATAATGATTTTATGTTCTGTATAACTATTATTTCACTTGATTCCCGATATATAACAAACTTGTTTAAAAAATTTTGAATATTTGTTTATAAATATAAAGAAAATCGTTTTTAATATTCAATCCATAATATTCATTATTACATGCAATATTTTTTTAGTTAAAAACAATTTATTAATAGCTTAATATGAACCACCCTCGTGAACCGCCTCGTTTCTTTGACATCTCCCTTAGCTCCATCCACTGCTTTGGTATCTGAGGAAGTCCTCCCCATTCTCCACCATACACCCCGTTCCACCTTATTTCTGCGCTCGGAAAACGAACCGATAAATAAATACATTTTTTTCAATCGTCTCGTAAAAGAAAAGTTATTCCAGTCTCTGTGCTAAATATGCGAAGCGAAGTTGCAGTGGCGTACGGAGCAAGTATAAGTTTATTTAATAATTTCATTAATATAGATATTCTAACATTAATATCGTTTCAATTACATTACATTTTAACGCAAGCAATTAAGCAATTATTTTTAAGTTAATTCGATAGTGAAAAAATACTTAAATGTATACTACATTATTCTAAATATAGCCTTATGATAATAGCCCTTATCTGTGTAATGAAATGATTTCTTGGCGTAATAAAAACGATAAAAATATTCCCAATTTGCTGTAAAACGTCTTAGTTTCCCAAGATGTGCATTAGAGTGTAAAAGATTTATATCCCAATTGAGTACAAGAAAAAAAAAATTGAAAATAGCTTTATCTATTAATCGATTTAATAAAACTTACGATTACTTCCTTGTTGTCTGCTAAAACAAATATATTTAAAGAATCGTGATTGTATTTCTTTCATAATGTGGAGGACGTAGGATAGAAATTTTGAGAAACACTGCGCTATATGACAGATATGGAGCCCAAAAAAGGTTTTTATTTAGCGGATAGTCAACTCTCTTTGTGGTTATGATGTGATGAATAAATAATATCGATAAAAACAAAGAAGTCTAAAAAAAGATCTCAATATAAAATTACGTATATTGATTCTGCCCGGTTGTGTAGAGATTAGCGTACGCACCTCGTATCTAGAGAGTGTAAGTTCGATTACCACATCTGGCGGATTTAACTGAAGCCAAAAATGCAAGACTAGATGCTCATTGGGTTGAGTAATTTTCTAACAAACAATTCTTGTAAAAAATATCTCAAGACAATCTTCATGTTGCGAAGATCCATATAGGCTACTTTCGGAGCGGATATTTTCATACTCTATTTATCAATATGCTCCACTTTTGGAGAGAGCACGGTAAAAAAATGAGTGTCAAATGAATGAAGAATAAATTATAAGTAAATCAGTAATAAGTAAATTTATGAGCAACCTTTTATTAAAAAAATAGTTTTTAGTGATATATAAATGCCGAATTATAATATCACAACTCCAACCCTGGGAATTGAAACTTTTCTCACGCCACCTCTTTCATATTGTAAGTACTTGTAGTTTCTTATGAGCGCAAATAAGATGGCTCCAGTTTTGCCAATCGAATACATCCAGGTAAACCATAGAGTGATTTACCGAAAAACCGTGTGGATGTTTATGTTTTCTCCAAAAAATACGTATTCCACAAAAGTATCATAAAATTTTTCTGTATTTCGAATTTAGATTTCCAAGGAAATTGTTTTCTACAAAAGGATTCTAAGGCTTTACCTTCATACGAATGCTCGCGATTTTATAAATTTAATTCATTCACGCGTGAAGATGTTCATCGTGTACTGATTGTTCCTTCTAGAAGAAAGTGTGCATATTTCGGAGTAGAAGGTTGCTGGTTTGAATCATGAAGTCTATAATGATTGTGAAAAATATACGATGAAAGAACGCATGCTTAATATGCTGAAAAACTGGTGAAAAAAGCAATTAATGTGAATAGGTTTAAAGAAAGAAAACAACTAAAAAATAAGTCTTTCCGTTGCGGAGATCTGTATACTTCGTTTTGTGATGATATTTTAAAGATTCACAGTATCCACTTTTAGAGTATTATAATAATAATAAAGTAAAGTAAAAATTTAATAGATTTTGTTTTTTTTTAAACGAAGAATAACACATTACTTGCACTATAAGAAGCATGAGTTTTATAACTATTTTTTATGGTTAAAAATTGTTTTTACAGTTTTATAAATAAAAGAAATCGTTTTTTATATTTATTTCCTATGCGCTGATTTTACTAACGTTAGATATAGAAATAAATATTGTATAATGCAGAATTAAAAATTTCCAACTTAAAGGATTTACATATTACAATAAATATCAAAAATTTAATTATTATTATAGGGAGTGCATCTTCAATTGTACTGTATTTTTTTAAAATAAATCTCTCGTCAGTCTCTACCACTCTTAAGAATTTGTGAGGATTTTTCTCATTATGCAAAATAATTCATAATCATTTATTATTTCCCTTAACTTTTTTTTCTCAGTGGATTTCTCTAAATTTTTAATATTATTTAATGAACGTTTTGAATATTGCACACACTTTTAAAAGATCAGCCTGTATTTTTGATAAATGGTAAAATGCTACTACAAAGTAGAGTCTGTGTTAGTTTTGCAGTGATAAAGGAAATGCAGGGCGGTAATATATATGTGTGTGTTTCTTTGAAAGGATGGTATTAAAAATGTAAATATATCGTTAGCAAATCAACAATCTGTTTATATCGTAGTTTGGTTGATAGAAAGCCAAAAAAATGACATTATCAAAAAAGCTTACCTATATTTACACAAGCTTTTGATATGAATGCTGAAACGTTAAAATGTATATAAATTCAGGTTTTTAGCAAACTTTAGCAATATTTTAGCAGCTGTAAGCTTCTAACAAATCATATAAATAAAAATGGGAATTTTTAAACAAATTTAGTATAATCATTCGATAGTGTCAAGCGTAAATAGTATATATATTATGAATATTGATATGGATAAACGAAATAATAATATTATTAAGAAGAACGTAGTAGTGTCATGCGCAAAGCCAAGTGAAGCGCATTTAATTGGGAGAATTATTCATCCAGTAGTGGATTTATGGTGAAATCGGATACATTCATAATCTTAAAATCAACACGAATGATGATTACAGAAAGATCTATAAACAATGCTATTCGAAAAGCTCGTTGAAGAAAACGTAACAAATAATCTATTTCACTTTCATACACAATCTATTTCATTCAAATACGAAAATAAAAATTAAGCACCATGTTAAATACTACAAAAACTTAATTATTGTGATATGAAATCATAGTAAATTTGATTTATTAACTAAATGTTAAAAAACGCGAAAAATACTATTTTGTTTTATTATAAATACACAAAAATGTGATTATATACCTCTTGAATTCAAATACAAGATATGTGTTTTTTGGATTAATATGAATATTTAAAAAATTGCTGCTAAGATTTTTTAAAAGCTTGACAATAGGACGCGCAACAGAAAATATTGTATGTATAAAAAAAGCTTTAAGCTTTATGTTTAAGAAGGTCTCTGTAAATTCTTATACGAGTATCAAGAAAAATAAAATATCTGTCAAAGAAACGCTCGTGTGCTGATCAATCGGAATGATTCGCGACAACATTCAAGGCTAGAATTTTAAGATATTAAACGACAAAAGCATTTAAGAGTAAAATACCAAAAAAAGTTGCCAGTTGAAAATAAGTTTCGTGATATTTTTTTTTTGTAAAATATGCGAAAATTTGTTTTATCAAAAAAAAATATCAGAATTGTGCATTTCATTTATGTGCAAGTAAGTATATATATATATATATATATAACAATAATTGTCTTACAATTTTTATATTTATATATTTCATTAATAGCGTTAGTATTTGATTGGCAGAACTAAAAAAAACCTAGATAATCAGTAGTATAGACGGGCCAGGGCATCGTCCTGCCACTTTTTTGATATGGAACTTCCTTTTCAAACACATTTAATAAATATTTTGACATCTTTTGTATTTTGCCCTGTTACTTTTTTATTTAGGACTAAGCAACTATATATAATAATGTATAATCGGTCATGTCTGATATTATGCAAATACAGCTCTTATACAGATATATCCAAACTTTGAAGACGAAGCTTTAAACGTAATTTCTTAAATTTAGTTGTCAATATATCATCATTTTAAGAAAAACATCTTATACAGCTGCAAAATTTGACCACGTTTACCTTACGGGATCGGTGAACAGCGCTAGTTACTAAATATGGAAGCAAGTAATGAAAATTATAGTAACAATTTGACGTGAACCATAGTGTTAAAATTCACCGATTTTTAGTGAGAATACACATAATAATCTCCAATATTGGTTTTTTACTCTCAAAGGCGTAACTAGCAATTTATGCGCCTACGGGCAGTCAATAATAATGCGCTTATTACACGCGCTTAGAATAATGGGATTCGATTTTGGAACTTATGATCGGGGACAACTGCTCCTTATGAAAACAATCAGTAGTATCATCAAATATAAAACTACGGTGTCATATTTGGATTTTTTTATATCATCAATTAACGCTTGTGTCATTTTGAAGGCTAAAATGTTAGTAAACTTATTTTGGATAAGAAAAAAAAAATACTCAAACATGTAATTTAATTTAATAAAAAAAACTCAAAAATTCTTGGGCCTTTCCGCAACAAGGCGCCTATGGCCATGAACAGATGGCCATATCCTATTAACACCTTTATCCACAAGTAATCAGTTGTAATAAAATTCGACTAGTCCCTTAAGATGTTGGCACTTCCCAGCAATCATATCATTTCATGAACTGTAGCGCCATCTATTAGGAATTTATAAAAAAAAAATTAGTGACTTATACACCGGTAATGTGTTACCTAATAAACAGATATTATTGGGAATCTAGACGAGAGTGAATAATTATTTATGAATACGATATATTTAATGCTTTTAATTCTAAAATAAAAAAGCTCTTATTTGTCATTCATTTGAACTTAATAAGCTTCAGTGTCACACAATCATATAATCAACTAACTACCCACGTGTTCATTACAGTAACTTCACAATTCGTCCTAACTGAAAATTAGTTCAAATCGTATTAATTCATTCATGTACTAAGCTTAAATCTCCACTGGCAAATGTAGAGAAAGGGTGACGACTCACTTTACTTTTGTTAATATAACATTACAGTAGAATTTATAATAAGTTGTGGTGACTAAGTCTAATCCCTCAAAGGGATACTTAGCTTTAAGCTCAAGACTGCTCTATCATAAGAGTCTATATCACTGAACAAGCTGTCAGATGGATCATTTTATTTTAAGCTTATATTTAAGTGGTAAGTTAAATTTTCTACGGATAATTCGGTACAAATCTACCTTAATATTATTGTCATCTTAGACTAATATTTTATATCATTAAATATTTTATTATATTGTAAGATTGTATCCTTCAATTTATCATTTCCCTACCAAATTTAATAACAGTGTTTTTCGTTATTATAAAAGAAACACTTAATATATTTTCTGAATATGCTCGTGTCAATATCAAAATGGCTTAATATACATACATAGAATAGACCCAGCAATATATTAGTTTGTATCTCACACCGAATCAGATTTGTTAAGTTATTCAAACGAAGATGAAATTAATAGCAATTACTTCAAGCCATGTGCGTAGGCGCACACTTGTCTTGCAGTTATATAATTTATTTTGCAATTAAAACTAGTGGTCTGGATACTTGAAATGTCAATAAACGATGTAGTTATTTATTTTATAAATATTAAATGAACTATAAATTCCATATGAAATTATTAAGTCATTTATTTTTAATGATTGTTATAAAAAGATCTCGCACTTATGATAATGTATCGTAGCTTGTATGATATTAAAATTAATCATACTTACTTACACTTACGATCGTGTAAAATAAATATTGTACAATTTATTCGATGGATTGTGTATTCATCATCTCGCTCGCGTTTAAATAAAGAGTAATAGCTCTGTCTCACGCACACCCCGCTCGAATTTTATTGCTTGGGGGTCAGTCAATCAGTGACAGAATAACGTTTTTATATGCACATATGTATTATATTTGCTTAATTTTATACTGATAATACAAATCGAGTAGTTATTGTTCCTCACTAAAAATAAAATACTGAAAAATTACAAGAAGAATCGAGAACAATGTTTATTTTTTTAGCCTCGGTTATTGATATCATTCACCTGAGTGAGAATGAGTATAGATTCATGTTATTTTATAAATTTATAAAACATAATCTGTCTTACTCATCGAACAGTCTCTCTGTACTTTATTTGCTCTTGATTTCTGTCTTTGTATTTATTACTTATCGTTAATTGATTTTTTCATATATATTTTATATCATAAATTTATACTCCTAATATATTTTATTTTGTTTATGCCTTGAATTAATAATTTGTAATGTAGCATCTAAAATAAAATATTTGCTAAATAAACTATATAAAGCATAGTATAAACTAATATGTAAGGATATTTTAAAAATAGTAGTAATAAAGAAAAAGCGATATCAATAAAACAAATTACTTACAGCGTGTAAGTAAGAACGCTTCGCTTGCTAACCATAATGAGTCTCAAGAGGGTTGACATTATGGCGCTATACAGTTAGGTCTAAACAAAACATAATATAATAAAACTGCTACGGTGTTATTTTCTCTAATAAATATAAGTTGAGCGAAAATTTCCTTATTTTTTTTATAATCAGTGCCGCACGGTGGGTCAGATACACACTTGTAAAAACATTTTTTTAAATTATTTTGAATACACAACGCCCATTTCAAAATATTTCGTATAGCTATCTTATTTTTTATGGTATGCTTGTTTTCATTCTAAAAATATTAGTGCACGTTGAAAGTACTGGCTGAATATTTTCTTATAATAAGGTGCCGTTCATATTTAGGCGCCCTGGTGCAGTTCACAATTTAGACACTAGGGCAGTGCGACCCTGCTTATAATAATCTTTCATCACTATTAAACACTGCCTTTATAAAATAATCTTAATTCGTCCTTTCTCTTCTTCCAATCGGTAAAATTCTGGCATCCCTGAAAGCAGTATATATAAATATATGTTTATCATATCCAATTCGGATAATCGAGGTTGTATTGTATGTTGTTGAATTAATTATGTACATTATGTTTTTTCCACGATACGTCGAGTTTTTATTTTTCCGAAACTTAGGTTACCAGGTGTAGTAAGAAGTTATACAAGAAAAGCGTAATTCAAGGATTTTTCTTGTCAAAATAACCACGAGAAAAAAACTATTAATATAATTATTAGTAAATAGAAACTACATTGTGTCATACGTAGTTTGTACCTGTGTATAAATTAAATTTGATAAAGCCATATTTTATCTTCCACCAAGCTTGTTTTCGGATACACTTTATTATTGTATTGTAAAACAGTGCATTAATAAAATTTGGGTATTATATTTAAAGAAAGAGCTATTGTAGCTCGAGGAATAAGTTTGTTCCAATTCACACAACCGGCATAACTAACCACATCAGTGTAGAAGACACAATGTGCCATTTGCAGAAGTGAAACAAGATTCGCCACATGTGCCTCGAGGCCTGGGACTGCGTTGCTCCCATACATTATTATCTCCAGCGATATTATTAAATGATATTGCATATATTATTATTTTCGCATCTTCTATTCGCGGCGGAGTGTTTTCGAAAAGCTATTTAAAATGATAATATGAGTAATAATATACTCGTTCTGAATGCGAAGCGTCGACTTTAATCAAAGCACAATATGTGCTGGTCGGATGTGACGGTATACTCCGACGTATTGAGTAATCACGGTAAAAAATTGAAAAATATCAACAAGAGCAAATTTTTAAAAAATACTTGATTTCTCAAAATAGAATTGATTCTTCTTCCACACACGCTCTCTAAGTGGAGAATATGGACACCACGTGCCTTCTCCGAGAATTCCTGTTAGTTTTCTTGCGCCCTCTCAGGTCATTCCTGGTTTCCGTAACTCCGCCGAATACATTCTATATCTAGTATTTAGCGGCCTTAAGATTAAAGAATAGACAGGTCAGGTTCAGACTCTCTTGAGGCATCCACAATATGTGACCGAGCCAGGCCCAGCGTCGCAGCTTCACTTTGTCAGTGAAGCGACGTTACTATTTGAATAGCGAGTTCATTTTGCGATGTACCATCTCTCGTAATGTGGACCACTAGGTATCTAATACTTTGATTACACAACATTATAAATAATTAATGCTGGTAGGTATTTATGTATTGTAGTAATTAAATTAATATAATGAGTGCTTACGTGGAAATATTTTATTTATAGAAACGATATTTTAATTATGGTGGTTTTATTTTTGTGATCATTGTGATTTTTTGGCTGATGACGACGTATCTCTCAAGGCCATACAGAAATAAAAATCGTATTGTGTGTCTGGCATATTTTTTTGTCTAGCATGGTGTTCATATAGAGATCCATATACTCCTCTTTCGGAGTGGATATCTTCACACTGTGTAGATCTA
>JAGVSQ010011585.1:0-12148 GCA_022683975.1 Rhyacophila evoluta | reverse complement strand
AATTTAGAATTTAAAATCAATTTCCATCAAGCACCATCAGTCGAAAATATTAAACTATGCAATTAAATTTACTACTAAGCTTGTTCTGATAATAAAGTTTATTTGGAATAATATTATGGTTTAATCTCAGAATCTAAAGAATGATTTTTATGAATTTGGGATTAAAACTATTCATTAGATAGCGCAACTATTAGCAAAATCACTGTATAAATTTTTAGTGATTAATTTTACCCATTGATAGGTTTGATAATATTATTATTGCATTATCAGTTCCAAGTTAGTGTTGTTTGTTAAATTAGTAATACTGTATTGATAATTGAGATAACTAAAATAAGCACAAAGTAAGTGATAACAATTAATGTTTATAAATCGACTGTGGAAAAGAAAAATGACTCAATGAACACAGTTTTTTTTTTATAGGAGGCATAAAAATGTTTATTCAATGATTTTGAGCCAATATGAAAAGATGGCATAGGCTCAACTTTGACGTGTATGAATATTTAAGCTGGTGTTTTATTTAATACCTTAATATGATATTTATTTAATAAATTATTTAAAAAAAAAACAAATGTAATTTATTAGCTGGAAGCTCTATTTTCTATTTGTTAATTTCACACACCATCTCTTTATTAAACTTAAAAGCTAAATTTAGATCCTAATTCAACATTTTCAGCTTATACCTTTTCGATAAAACATATATTAACTTGTTTACATTCTGATTATTGAATATAAACTATTTTGAAAAGTTGTGGGTTACGCCTTTTTTCCTTTCCATCACCGGTTTCTATCGCAAATTGATGGGAAGCGGGCCTCAAAAAAAATTTGAGACTAAAGTAAAAATTATAAAAACTTGAGACGTGAGACTTAAGTAACGAGAAATTATGAGACTTTAGAGGAAGTACGAAATTAAAATTTTTAAGATAGCCCAATACCTAAAAAACGAGAAATCACAAAATTCTGAGCAAAATTATAAATATTCAAGAAAATTGAGATCTAAAAAAATAAAAATCAACTGCACCTGAGGCATAGGGGCCTCATCTCATAATTGAATTGCGCCAGGGACCTCTCGAATACTAAATCCGCCACTGCTTTCCACAGTCGTTACTGAATGTGGAACAATTAATACAAATTATGGAAATAAAACATATAAGTGAATAAATTATGTGACACATTCATTATCATAATTGTTTTCGACTGTAAATATGATCTAAACGCCTCGTAGACGTAGAAATCGTTCTCGATAATAGCACAAAATATTTTTCACTAAATAATTCTCTCCTTACTTCATTTTTATACAATAATACCACATATATTTCTACATGGTGGAAAACTTTTAGAAGGTTAATACGTAAACAATCTATATACTATGAATAATAAATTGTCATACACACGAATTCAATCAAAATATTTTAATATTTTTAAATAAATCGGTTTTAATACATTAAAAAGAATTAAATTTCGACAAATATTACTTCTGCAAACGTGGCTTAGCTAGGGCACTCTGTGGTAATTTTTAACTTTATTGTATCATACTTTAAAATCAAATAATAACTCTTTCTTCAACAATCAGCGTTTATTTATCACATAAAAACTTCACTGCGCATTTTATTTTATTATCATTTTCAAAAATGATTAATTTACAACCTATGGTAAATTGGCTTTCCGGTAAGGATACATACATTACGTCTTCATAAACGAATTTAATACTCATCAATCATATGCTAAATTATCACTTCAAAAACTTAAAGACAATCTACCACTTATAAAGAATGTCTAAAATGAAAATTTGTTATTTTAGATTGACATAGATGTAACAACTAAGAAATGAATTTATTTATAAATTCATTGAAGTTTTTGATATTTGTTTTAATCTATTTTACCTGAATCTTAACACATTTTTGTAGCTTTATTCAACTGTTGGTTATTAAAAATTATGATCACATCAGTTAAGCATGATAAAAAACTATTATAAATATGAAAATAAATTTAGATGATTAAAAATAATGAGCATTTCGAAGCATTTTCTACAAAAATTAATAAAGAAAAATTTCCCGCAAATATTTTAATCCAAAATTTGTATCAAACGACTTAGTAGTCATCTAAATTTCAGCTTTAATTTTTCTGGCGCCGATTAGTTTTTCACCAACTTTTCTAAAGGCTCATATTAGTATAGTTCGCAAAATAAAATTGAGTTTTAATTATATTTGAATCAAAGAAAATATATATTCGCTTAATAAACGTTTATTTGAAATTTCAAAAATACCACGTGAATAATATAGAAAAGCCAATTTTTACAAAATTTTAAACTAGACAAAAGCGTTTCATCACAAAAACCCATTTTTAACCCACACTTTTTTGTAAATATGATATATCATTAACGCTTAGAACGAAAAATATTAAATAACGATCACTAAAATAAGCAAGCGTAGAATTAATTAATTAATTAATGAAAAGCTTATGCCTCAAAATTATAATGAACTTCTATTACGTTAACAGTTTTAATAGATATGGTTTACTATACAGCCTTAATTAACATTCGATAAATATGTGTTACATAAACAAAAAAATATTATAATACAGTTTTATATGAAGTAATCGCAAATGATTCATTTTCTTTTGTTCTTTTTTGTATTAAATCGAAACTACCGGTATCTAGGGAACAATTTATATAATTAAAAGTTTTTCAACAGTTTTTTCACACTATATCAAATATAAAAACATTATCAGAATATACTGCAATATATCAGCTTATCTATAAAAGAGAGTATTTTTTTCAGGTATAGGAAAAAGCAAATATACCGTGACATTGATTTAACATTTATCTGAACTACGTTAACAATTTTTTTAATAGATTATTCTACCAAGAGCTTTATATTTACAATAAGTTATTTCAATTTACAGACAATTTTTCTAATGAAACGTTTACTGAGTTTTAATTTTCACCTGAAATGAGGTTATATTTTTAGAATTCGTTTCAATTTTGCGTTTCATTAAGCAATCTGTATCGAGCAGTCAGTAATATTTAGACATTACCGCTACAGTCTAAAGTTTTAAATCGTTAGCAGCTGCAAGTGACTGGCAGTTTTGCATTTGTGCTTTAATCTAGATTCTGAAACTTTCCAGCACTAGTTTGAAATTAACAAAGCATGAAAAATTGTTAGACCGGAAACGCTGTGTCGTGTATACTTTTTTATGTTTATGTTTTTTAAGTCTTTCTCCGAAGCTAAATTTCAAAATTGTATTGCGAGCTTTAGTAAAAAATGAAACATTTCCGGTTGCCAGCGTAAGCATTGTTTTCCCAAAGGATTTATGGGATAGATTACATACTAATATATTCTTATAGACGTACTAAAATCTAATACCATGTACATAATAATTTAAATAATCATATAAATGTTAACTATTTATTGAAACAGCTTATTGTGAATTTTACATCCCATATTTTTCTTCACTATGATACATTCATTTTTCTCACTGAATTGAGGGGTAATCAATAAAAACTGTTTACTTCTTTACACAGAACAAATAAGTGATATTTGCTAACTTTGGCATAGTTATTGCTAAAGTTGGATCAATTTTATATACCACAGTATTATGTTGCCTATAATAATACTTACTAGATGATGAAGTATATATTATTTATATTTCACAAAAAAGGGAATACCCTAAAACATTTTAAAGTTTCAGTAATAGCAGTGATATACCTTTTCTTCTACTGTGAGAAATTCAGCAATATAACTTTTAAGACAGCTTTGAATAAGCTTAGATTGAAATTAATTTGAAATTTTACAAAAAAATATCCTTCCCAAAATTTCAAAGTTGAGTAAATTTATAATCAGGGCGTCTCGGTTTCAATTTCGGTTGGATTTTGATAAATATTGAATGTAATTAATATTTACATCAAACAGAGTTTAATTCAAGTCATCGGTTAACAATCTTGTAAAAACCATTTACCAAAGGCAAGCAATTTTCTTACAGAGAAATGAAATTTAAACTTTTGCTTCTCGAGTTTATTGAAAAATACTATTCATTCTACTTACAATACTATTAATTCATAAGTATTTACAACTATTACGTTGGTTATGAATATTTATTTTATTTATACCGACATTATAAAAAAATCATTTAGTATTCCATTTCTGAGATTACTATGCCAGAAATATTGTTACTCTACGATAATAATGATAAGAAATAAAAACCTGTGCCAAGGAGTTGTTTGCTTAGGTTAATACATGCTATTTTTATAGACTATTGAAAACATATCTGGCACTTTTTAAGCAATAACATTCAAATCGACAATTCCGCCCAGAGGAACAACAATTGATACAACGTATACAACATAAGATTAGATAATGATTTTATCCTTGTATTCCCATTCCAGATATAACTACGTATTGTAAGAAATATTATATATTTGAAAATCAATGTAAAATATAAAGTCGAATATATACCAAACAATATTATAATTTTATATTGTCGAGATTATTTGAGAAATATTCTTCGATTGTTTGTTACTATTCACCAAACCTGTGAGGCTTTGCTTTTGAATAACATAATAAAATATTTTATAACAAAGCCGATTATCATGACTTTGCTTAATGAGTTCATAGACAATTTCACTTCTAAATCGCACTTTCAAAAATCGAAACCAAATTATTTATCACATTCTGACATCCACAATTTCCGCTGAAAAGGAAAACTGCGCACCGCAACCGGATATT
This sequence comes from Rhyacophila evoluta, assembly GCA_022683975.1. Lineage (NCBI taxonomy): Eukaryota > Metazoa > Arthropoda > Insecta > Trichoptera > Rhyacophilidae > Rhyacophila > Rhyacophila evoluta. The sequence continues at coordinate 7,427 of JAGVSQ010011585.1, read as the reverse complement.
TCAAAGATCCTGTGAGAACTTGTAACCTATAAATTATAATTTGTCGCCACCGCACAGTCTGAAGGACAATATAACATATACGCCATGTCAATATGTAGGAATATACTAATAATATGTATAATAATATAAAGTAATAACATGATGCTTTAAGCTTTTAGCATATGTATTTATAATTTAATTATATACCAACCATTGAGTGTATAATAAAAATATTAGTATTGTTTTTATGACTTAGCTGCGTATATTTTATAATGAAAAAGATGAAGGATAAACAAAACAAACAGGTACTATTATCATTTTGAGACTATGTCAATGCAAAATTTTTCGGCTCAGTATTTTTTTAGTAATGGAATTGTTTTGGTTCATCTGTGGACATGGGGCCCAAAATGCGGAAACTTTAGCATATAATAGTTACAATATTCAAACCCAGAACTTAAAGCTCCAAAATGCGACTTTCTAACATTTAAGCAGATTGTAATAAAGCTTTTTAGTATAAATTAATTCTCTCCGATGGTATTCCTATATGTTTCAGCTAAAATTGAATCAAGAGAAAAGGTAGAATATTAATTCAACTCGCATGTATATTTGGTATATTTTATTTAATATTTAAGGCTATTTAATTTTAATAAAAACATATGAAACATATAATTCTTCGTAAAATGTTCTTTAATAGTATAAATAAAACTTCGTTACTCGTGTAATTCTCATATTAATTAAAATACATATTTCTAAAACAAAATTATCAAATAGTTTTTTATTAAAATTAAAATTTATGGAAACATTATTTTCCAAGCAAATAGAACATGCATATTATAAATATTTAAAACATTTAGAATAAATACGAGTGAGGGTAATATTCGGAGCGGAAAGCCACTGAGAAAATCCTTATTAAAAGAGGATTTCACAGCGAAGCTTCAAGCTAATGGGTATACTTTGGAAAAGTTTGAGAATCGTTAAATAAGATAAATTTTAACGAATACAATTATTTTTATAATAATTGTTGAAGATAAGCTCCGTTATATTTTAAATTCAACGTTTAATACGATAGTTTTAGAGTAGATGTTTATAATAGGTTGTTAAGTTCTTTTTTTATTCAATAATTATTCGCTTTTCTTGTTGTATAGCACACTAAGTATTGAACTTTGGTGATTATAGGTGTGTACAATTTTTAAAAAAATACGATTCGCAAAACTGAATAATAATATTGGTTTTCAATTGATCCGTATGAAAAACCGTCAAAATAAATGTATAAATTGTGGCAATCTGTATATATCATACTCGGGGGCGATTTGGTTATTTTTTTTATTATGTAAATATACGATCGTTAGAGTATTACGTTTTATAGTTGTATCAAATTTTATTAACGATTTTTTATAATTACATACTAACAATTAAAAGTTATTTAGATAGACGATTATTTGTGTTGTTAAAAACAAATCTTGAGTGTAATACATTTTTTTTTACGAGAAGCACTCATAGTTATTGCTTAATGAATCGGCGCCACATGGTAAAGCAGCATCACCTTAATTACGGCATGAGGTTCGTTCACTTAGCGGTCCTTACGGCGTGCGGGGCGATGGTCATTTATTATAGCACGTTTCCGTACTTAAGCCGACCTATTGCTACCGCTTGCGCCTTCAAAGCAATCGAGTGTGAGGTGGAATGCCGCGTCCTCCCCTCGACTTATTAATAGCACATTAATTTTCGTTTAAATGAAAAATCTAATTAATTCTAAAAAGAAAATTTTCAATCCATGCCTGTGCTTAAACACTTCCAAAATTACTTTGAAAAAAGAAGTTTAATTTATTCAAACCATATTCGAAATTGAAATTAAATTTTGAATGAATAAATAAATCACAAATCATTAATTCAAATACATATTCAAATGTATATTTTATCGATAAAACGGTGCTATACTTTCTTGTATCTTGACACTAAATCTAAGGCATACACAATATATCACTACTTAGATATTTAGCAAGTATTGGTTGCCAGATAATTGGCCAACTGATTGAGTATTCGTGTTCTGCACATATGTTTTAAATAAATTATGCCGCCGCGGGACGCCCACGACCTAAACCAACCATAAAAATATATAAACTACAGTACTACTTTAAGTACGACATTAATATATTGCTTCATTTTAAAAATATATTATATACATATTAGAAATGTAATCATTTCAAAGCATGTAGGACGTAATACATTACCGATGTATTGTTTGACAATTGTAACACTGCTGAGACACCTGAGTACGAACGAAGTATTGATGGGAAAACAAATCATATTAGTTTTTATCAAAAGTATAATTATTAAACATATTAAATTTATTTCATACTATAATGATATTACCAATGAAAAAGTTATCAAATCATTACATTTGTGTTATGATATAATTAAGATATCACCACTTTAACGGCTAGTAATACTTATAATACGGTTATTAATACTATTTAATACATATAATATTAAGAAAATATCTAATTACAATTTTATTAAATTGTAACATCAAAACAAAATTTGTAGATTTTATGTTTACTGACATCTTTTCAGTCACATAATGAAAATAATTGTTGGCAAACTTATTTTGGTTTGCAGTATCAAAACAGTTGTTTTATTTGCCAGCTATATTATCGTATATATATATGATAAAATGCATTTGTAATTTAAACATCGGGTAGTAATTTTTTTTAAATACCATGTTTACTCCCAACATGCAGTATATGAATCTCTCCGCATTGTGAAGACGTCTTGACAGACTATTTTTCACGAGTCAGAGTCAGACAAATACTCAACCCAATGGGCATACATACAGTCTTGTATTTTTCTGATTTTTGAAATCTGACAGATGGGGAATAGAAGATATTATACTGAAGGGGTAGTAATACTATATTGAAATACAAGTGTTTATACTGTTGATATTGCACTATATAAAACTTTTTAAAAATCGTCTTAAGTCCTACGTGAATATGAAAACATGGTCGTAATTTGGATTCTGAGCCTGTAGTATAAGAATCTATGGCGATGTGTTCAACGGGAGCAGTGGTGAAACTTGATGGAGAAGCAGGCAATTGCAGGCCACGAGTCTAATGGAAGGGTATGGTTAATGTTGAAAAAGCCTCATTACTTTTCACTGGTCAGCCATTAGTCGCCTGCTATCAAAAGAAATGGCGGCAAATTCCGCAAACCTGAAGATATTACGTGAAAACTTCCCAAAAAAAACCTACAGTTTTATTTCATTTATACACCACTTTTACTGAAAATAAATGTTTTTATTTGTGCTACCTTGAATAAATACAAATAATTCGTTATCCATTCAAGATACATATAAATCGTATTCTTCAACTTTGACATATAATACGAGTATAAATGTAATATAAAACAATATTGCTTAGTGAATATTGAAAAGTCTGATGTTCCTTCAAATTTATGTTCAAACCACTTTCAAATAAACTTATTTACCTTTAAAAGTTCTTCTACAGTAGTGCATGTCATGATATAATTAATTTTTAAGCATTAAACTCTAAAGAAATTTTCATTATTAGTATTCAAAATATTTTATTTTATTTTCTCTATCAGAATACTTTAATTCCTTTAGTTTAATTCAATGAATTTATTAATGGCATTGAACGATGGTACTTGAAAGTTTATTTAGAATCATTATAATCATTTACTTTTGAAGTATCAATGCCTGGTAAGTGTTTAATAGTGATAATTTATAGAGGTAACTGACCTAATACTATTTGAATGCTCATTTCTATTTCAGTTCTATTCTAGTTTTGCCTTCAGCCTTCTGACACCAACTTCATTGAATTCTTATGAAAACATATCCATCGAATAGAGAGTAAGAAAAAAAAAATCCTATGAACCAAATAGACTATTTGTGTTTACAAAGTAAATAATTTTCAGGCTAATTTTCAATCGTTTCTCTGACAAAAACATTTTTTTCACGCTTTACGGTCAAAGTAAACGCCTTAAACATTCCATATTGATCAAAGGTGATAGTAAGTTTTAAACATAAAAAAATAATAATTTTAAATTCGGCAGTCCACTTTTTAGATATGAATTTTGTATTTGACATTCAATGTTTTTTTCCGTCGTATTATTTACAAAATAATAAAACAATATGAATATCTATCCATACCTTTAACTTTAAATAAATTGAAAACTGCTAACATTAAAGAAATTCACAACTTTCTTGCATATGAGACAATAAAAATTCAATGCTGCATTGTTTTACGGCACATTAATGTCATTGTTAGAATGTTTATAGTGAAACTTAATTGAATTCTATAACCCGTGAGTGAAATAGTCGAATGGTTCTTTTTCGCTTTTCTTAGCCTAACAATTTATCGTGCTTTGTTTCAAATCGAATTCTTCCCAAAGAAAACATTATTCTTCGTCCGTCGCAGACTTTTCTTAGTATTTTCTAGTCATTTCTGTCGGCGGAAAAGAATGATTGTTGTTGTAATATATTTTTGTCAGATTAATTCTGACACGGTTATATAATTCACGAAAAATACTACAACGCTTTTGTATTATATTTAGGTCAAACCGTATTTTTGTCGCAATATTTATAATTCGAATCAATTATCGTTTGTTATTCTTTTTGTTACTTAGTTTGGGTATAATTAATATTGATTAAATATAAAACACTTAATTTTGAATCATATTTTATAAGGCTTTCTTATTTATATTCTCTTAAATTATAATTTCATTCAACTTTGGAATGCACAATAATATGCTTTTGTTCTGTCTAGCAATGATTGATTTAGACAGGAATACTTCAATTCGTGCTTGGGAAAAGACTCAAAATTTATTAGACATATCATAAAAACAAATAATATTAATAAAATTACAAAATTATTTCTACTATATAATGCTAAATTAATATATTTTTACAAAATATTACAACCATGACACAGCGGCACTTATGGCACACGTATCAAAGCTAATTGAAGAAGCTTTATAAAAATAAAGCACGCGCTGGTGACACAACAAAGCCAAGTGCACTTATGTGCTTTCATATTTGGGTTGAGCTTTTTCAGAGACTGATAAATTTTGATTGCTACTTTATAAAAAGTTTTACTTCTTTCTGTAGTTCAAAAAAAAATTCTGACCTGAAAACACGTTCTGTCATATAATATTCGCACAAACGCATATAGCCATGGAGCTTTTGTAAAAGTTATAACGTAGCGTCTCTACGACGTAACTTTTATGAGTCTCCATTGAAGAGTTTTCGTCGTAGACGATACGGTAGGGGCTATGTTTTATTACGCAGTTGACTCTTTCCACGTGGCATGCAACTGAAAGTCATTGTAGACTTACAGCCAAGCTAAGTGCATTCTTGCAATTTAGTAAAATTACTACGAAATGAAAGATGCATCTTTTACCCAACTTAACTTATATTATTACTCATATTTCAAATGGACGACGACTTTTATTGATTTTATTTAAAATATACGACGAAATATTTTCTCTTATAATTTTAATACTTCATTTCATTTAATACTTCGTTGTGTATACTTCCATGCACTTTAATTAGGTACATGAATTGTTTTTCATAAAATTGCTGAGATTTAAAAATAGTTTTATTCAAACTAATCGCTTTGAATTTAAATGTATGGACCTGTACATTGTAAAGATCTTTAAAATACTATTTCTACTCATTTGTCTGCTTTTCGTCGAATTCATTAGATTATGATGTATCAGATTTTTTTCCACAATTCGTATGCCGTTACAAGATTTATAATCCTGTAACTTTCGGAGGCAATATTTTCATTTAATTTTACTTATTTCTAAAAAAATATGAATATGCCCATTTTATAAATCAAAATATTATAAATTTACTTATTTAAAACTTCAGATTTTTACGGAAAACTAATTTAGATAATTCATAATTATTTATAGTTAAGAAATTTGAATGAAAAGAAATATGCTACAAATACATACATTTGTTAAAAATTTAAAACTATCAACTTGTTTCAGAAAATATAAATAAAATATTCATTATTTTTTTTTAAAGTTAGGAATGATGAGCCGAAAAAAAGTAATTTTATCATTTGAATTTTTTATTAAAATTTAAAGAAAGTTTCATAATATTTTACTATTTATTGTACATGTTTTAGTATTTATAGTACTTAAACTCATAACTTAAATGGAAAAATGTTTCTTTAAATAAAATTTGTATTTAATTTGAAATCGTCCATATCGCCAAACTTTTCAAAAATGTAAATACATTTTTCCTTCGGGTCAAAAACGAAGATCTTTAATCAAACAACTCAGTTTGAATTTATTTTAAAGCATGTTTTGCTAAAATCAATATACTCTACTGTTCATCCAAGTTTTCCTCGTATCTGTTTATCATTTTTATTGACACTAAAAATGCTTTCAAATTTATGGCTGATCGCATTTCACAAAAAGTGTTTTTTTTTACGTATTTTTATTAACATAATTTTGAATAGGTAGGTCAATTTTTAGCGCTCGTTTCGACGTTATGAAAGCTCTTTATGAATCAAAAGCAAACACCGTTTTATAACAATGGGCATTGTGTACCCGGCGATAAAGCTGTTATTAATTGTAAAGTTCACCATTGTGGAATATTGAAAAAAAATAATCCGATTTCCAGGAATATGGATACATTGTCAAGTTAATCACATTGCTTCAATTCTTTTATTGAAAAGGAGAAAAAAATAAACAATGAATCTCGAATGTAAAGTTGTTTCCAGATTCAAATTCCTATCCCTGTCCAGATAGCTTGGTAGATATCATTGTTTAAAATATTTTTTTATACCATTTTCTCTTAGAATGTGAAGAGATGTCGTCACTTGAATTGGTTTGTTGAATATCCACTGTGCGTGTTTTGAAAACCAAAAAGTGTTTTCAATTAATCAGATAGTGCTATATTATAAACAATAATTATATTTTTTCATAACGCAGCATACATGCGGTTTTAAAAAATAGCTCAAACACATGCGTGTACTTACATGTATGTATTTAAATCAAATTTGTTTTTCAACTCCACTAGGTTTGACAGTTGGCTTATTCGACAAACCAATCATTTAATGACAACGATTTCACAGATTGTTTATCGTGATAATAACTTGTAAACCCATTGCTCAAATCCATTGGAAAATCAGTCATGCTTTTTTGATTTTTTGAATCCGACAGTTGAGGGAATCAAGCTTGCAATCTCTACCTGCAAAGCGCGAACGCTTACCTCTTGGCTCCTCATTCATAAACTATTGTATATAAACATTGTTAAATACCTATTATTACTATTGTGAGTCCCTTCTAGTCAGTTCAATCACTCGATTCATACGAAATGCAAGTTATTTGACTAATATGAGTGCCCACCATCCATCCACCCGCGCCGTCCTCACACCTGGTCTTAATCAGGCGTATCCCGGAGCTCTGATATCGAGAAG
>JAGVSQ010011584.1:0-12149 GCA_022683975.1 Rhyacophila evoluta | reverse complement strand
TTTTAAGAAAATATTGTTTTTATTAAAATAATTGCTCTGATAAAACTTTTTATAAACAATGGTTTGAATAGAAAAGAAAGAAATATGGTGAGATGACACCTTATTGTGTAGACTGGAAATTCTCAACGTGGGTCAATATAGCCCTCTGGGGGGCCACAGTGACCTTTGAGGGAAGCACAAACCAAAAATATTTCTTTGGAGATGGATACCACATTCTAGAGATGGCATAGATGGAATAAAATTCAAAGTGAACAAAAATCACCTAAGCTAAAATAGAGGAACCGCTGTTTCGTTAAATAATTTAGTTAAAAAGAAACAAGAAAGCTCCATATATTTTATGAAAAAAAAATCTTGATCAAAAATTGGAACAGGGGAGAGAATTTTTTTGATATCAAAATAAATAAATGATATCGCTGTTCAAAATGTATTTAAATGACCTATTATAATACAATATGAAATGTGATTTGCTTGTATATAATTTTTTTGTTGAGGCCTTTTTTAATCTGGCTGATTTGTCAGTTATTTTTACCAACCATGTACAAGTTTTTTTAATAAAGATAAAAATAAATTGAAAATCGTAATCAATTATTGAAAAATTGAGTAAAATAAAACGAGTCCGAATCTATTAAAAAGTTTCATAGTTTTTAGTGACACTTAAGAACTAAATGAATTATTATCAATCCAAACATATGAAAGCGATTATGATTGATATCCACATGTTAGAAATTTGATTTTCATAAGTTTTGCATATAATAAAAATATGTTTTTTAGGAAATAAAATCAAAATATCTCAATTCTTAAAAGCTTTTTCACCCACTTGTTAATAAACTTCCAAAGAAGTTTAATAAATAGATGAATTTATATGAAACGTATCCGGCATATTAAGTATGCAAGCGTGGTATCATATTGCTTTAACAGAATTAAGTTCTATCCGTCAAAGGAAATTATAAACATAATGATATTAGCAATATATCCTACAGGTATGCGTACACTTAATGAAGGTGACCCGACTGGAATATATATGTCACATGCTTTTCAGATAATCGCATTTATAGCCCTAACGTACTAAACTAAAGACCTTTTGTCGTCTACGTGGCTTTGAAACTTCTCTCATAACTTAACGTTTGATTTGATTAAATCGATGTTTCAGACACAGCAAACTATTCAACACAAATAATAGTAATATAGAAATGCAAGAATGACCAGATTGTTATTGAGTTGTGGATTTATTATTCTATTGTTGATGTCGGTTGGAAATTATAAAAATTACAAATTTCACTAAAATGGACGGACGGCTTCAGAACATCAACAATAATTGTTTATGAGTGAGCTCATGTCCTAAAAATTTACGTAAGATTAATTCATTAGATTAAAATTATTACTGAAATTATAAAATTACAATTTACGAATAGAAAATTTGAAAACAATAAATTATAAGATTTTAATTAATACAACAAAGTTTTATTTAAATAATTGCCGAACTCCTCAAGATAAATTAATTTATCAATTTATAATAACTAATTAAACAGTTTGTTCATAATTATTTCAGAAGTTCTCGTTTAGATGGACATAATTTTCAACTGTTTTAAAGTTGATGAAGAAAAATTATTGATACAAAACGACATTAATGAAAAACGTTTTTGCTACAAAAAGTATGATACTTATGATTAAATTCTTGGTTATGGTGCGACCCCCGGGATAGTATTAGAAATAAAATATATGGTGAACATAAAAAAGTGATGAAAGATTACACTATTTTATCATAATATGGAGTTTATAAAGTAATTGCTGACTCAATTCGTTATATAAATAGAAGAAATAATAATAATGTAGTCAATGATGATAATAATAAATGACGATGATTTTTTGTCGTGTCCTCTCCAAAAGTGGAGTATATAAGTCTTCGCAATGTGAGGAAATGTCTTGACAGATTATTTTACCCGAGAGTTAGATTTGTATACATATAGCAGATATGGGAATCGAATCCCCAATCCATGGATCTAAATCCCGCAAGCTAACTTCATGGCCACCGGGGTGGCAATAATTATACGAATATATAAAATATTTTTAGTATGTTTCTATTTTATCAAGGATAATCATGAGGTTTTACATTCCTGTTTCAAGAGATGTTTATCTTATTAAACATATTTAATAAATTAAGACCTATACTAACGATAAATATCTATAGTAATGCTTATAATCGGTTCGACGAGCTGGTGAAATTTTAGTCATCCGTAAGAACGAACCAAAATCAACGAGCTGAACCACACCACTGGATATTAGTAATATAAAATATATATAGGTATATTATATAATACTTAACCGTTGTAGCCTACGAATGATTTATTTTATTTACGCGTGATTTATCACGAAAACTTGATTAGATGGACATCAGAAAATCGCTGAAAAAGTGAAAATATAATATATCATAAATCATCTTTGCTTGCTTAATGTGATTACACACTTCGGCCAGTCTATTTCCTGTCTGAATTTTGTTTGATGCCTTTACCTTTTGATAAGTTTGTTGCTTTAGTTCACATTTACGTTCACTTCACTGCATATTCGTATATTATTCATCAAATTATCTCTTCAAATAATACGTTAAAATTATTTATATATTTTTCTATATTTAAAATTTTAATTGTACTTTTATTTTTATTTATTATGTAACTACAATTAATTGACCAAATTCAAACAAAAAAGAATATTTTAAATGAAATAAGTGTGCTCAAATGCGTAATGAGAAGCAGACAAACTGAAATAAATTCACTCTACATAGACATATAAATATATTTTATAGACAGCTGTACTGTTCAACCGTCAAGGAATTATGGATTCTAATAATTACAGTAAATTAAACAATACATTAGATGATGGTTAATTGAAAAAAAAAACATATTGTTTCATACATAATTGATTATGAATATTTTTTATAGTATTTTTTAAAGTAGTAAAGTTTAAAGTAGTTAAAACCCAAATACTTAGAGATATACACGTGTACAGTACCGCGTCATGGGTAGAAAGCTCCCTCGTGGAACATCTTTTTTGAAGCAACTGTTTATATATTTTCACTGATTTGATTTGATTGAGCTTTTTAGGTGTTTTTTTTACTAGCAAGTTATATTTTTTTACTGTACTTTATTCTTTATGAAAATATCATTCCGCGTATAGAATATGGGCGAATTTATTTATTTTCTATTACGAAAGGCGCCCAATATAAATACGCGCCTGTATGCTGTGCACGATCTGAACATTAACACGGCGCGGGCCTGCATGTGTATGATTCATATTCTTGAACATTCAATATACTTTTGAGTAATGGCTTTTGGCTTGGAATCTTGAAATTCAAATAGAAATATGCATTTCAAAAATGGCTTTATCCATAACATTAGTAAAACAACTCAAATGTATGGTCAACTATAAATTAATATTATACCGGATAAAACATGTCTTATAAACAAAAAATAGCACAACTATGTATTTTATATCAAAACTGTAATATTATATTCCATGTATAGTAGATTTTATCTAATAAACTAAAAAAAAATTATTGGGTATTATGCGTTTATAATCTTAAAAGTCTTTCAGTACTTCGGCACTTTATCGATATTTATCATAATTCATGAATCTAGAAAATTGTATTTAATAAAATTCAAAAAATTAATAAATCTGAAAATTGCTTTTAGTATATCTTATAAAATATGTACAAAAGCACAACAGTGAGATTAATTATGGTAATGGTTAAGCGCATATTAGTTTACCGATTGTTTTGATTTTGCTTTAAGTCAACCATTATTCGATAAGTTTTACGAACCATTACATTCATGATGGTAAATTTAACACTGAAACTATTCACACAACTAACGTAAATGTTTTTAACGACATCATTATTTTGTCTATTTCATCAGTTTGGAGATTGATTAAGTAACTCGAAAAGTTTTAAAGTGTTGCGAGACGTTGAAAGTTCAATTCGGTGTTATAAATTATTGATGAGAAGACTTCGCTTTTAAAGGGTTTCTATATTTGATGTAGCTTGTGGTCTTAATCTTATTACGGTAGCTTTCAAACTAGTTAATATATTTTCAAAGACGTCACAAATATTGTTTGAATTATTAATGAATTAACTTGTGATCAAAATGAAAAGATTACTTACTAAAACTTGAGTTTGTTGCAGGATTAGGGAGCGAGACAATATTAAATGAACATTCAAAGTTTTGGTATCGAAAATTTCTCAGAAGAACCCAGCAATAACTCAATGCTTATTATTGTATTAACATTTATGAACGCTATAAATATAGATAATTAACATTCAGGCTTAACATTTATGTCTTTCTATTGTAATGTTTTTCACTTTATTGATCGCTATCTAAAATTGAATTTGAAATATTATTTCTAACAAAACGCCCTGTTAATAACGGTCTGTTACCTTTTAATTTTACATTATAAATATTTAATATTTTTTTACGAAAAAAAAATTATACAAGAAAAAAGTAAAGTATATTTCAAATTCTGAATTATTTAAAACTGGTAAACTTCCATATGTGATAAATATGTGGTAAAGTATATATTTTTTTTAAATTGAAGTAATAATATTTTTGCAGATGGTACTTTTATATATAACTGATGGCATATATTTAAATTATATATTGTTATATCTGTTCCGTAAGTGAAACATATGAATTGATGCACTGTAATGTTATCCGTTCCGGAACGATGTGACGATCTCACAGCCAATTAATCAACGTATTAGGTTTTCTAGGCAACTAGGTATCTTTGAATTCGATTCGGCAAACTCTCGCACCGAGTCGAGTGCGCTAGCCATCCAGCGACTGGGATACTTGATAAATATAATTTACTTATTCGTATTTAAATGTCAAGTTTTCATAAGATTTGCAGATTCCTAAATCTCCGCATAAGGATCTCCTTTTTAAAAAATATATGTACACTCTTTCATTAAGAATTATAGAATTTTGTTGATATATGTTTTACAGAATATAATGTGAATATTCTTTTTGTTTGTTTTTTTTTTTACTCCAATTTTGCAAGAGATTTTTTTTGGTATGAGCAATTTTTGTTATAATTTAATATTTTTTTTATTACAAGTACTGTGAATGGGTTTCCTAATCCTTTGACTCTATGTAATATTTAATAGTCTTTGTATTGAAAAATATAACATCTCTGTGAGGACTTGTGAAAAAAACAAAGTGCAGGGCACTTTACGCAATAGAGTGGAATGATAAGCGAGTGACTCCATTATCCTCGCAATGGTCATTGTTATAAAGTAGTTTAATGCAGCCTCTGGACCGCATTTAGATCTCAATAGAGCCACCCTCGACCCGATCTTGGATAAAGATTGTCCAAATTTATACCTTCTGGCCGTTCTTAATGTGTCTTGTAGTTTGGATTTTATCTATAACGACTGCGAGGAAAATATTCACTACGCAATTAATATGCCATTACATTTGCCTTGATATTGTATTTAGGCAAAGTCCGTGACTTTTGTTTTGACATATTATTAATAATATAAATAACACGTAAAATTCACGCAAGTATCGAAAGTAGTATAACAAGAAAATCATTGAAAAGTATTGAATATCTTTTCGCGACCTATCAATTGAGCGCATATTTGGTTAATTTATAAGTGCTTTACGGCATATGAGAAGCTTTAAATAATCAAAAGACGAAGAATCCTCTTACAACCTTTTTTATGTTTACACCTTTATTAACTGTTATTGACAGTTCTTTTAAGATATAAAAACAACATTAGGATTATAATATGATATACCAACACTATGTAAAGTTTGCGTTCGTGTTTTAAGACTACGAAAAAAGCATAATATATTATATGCTTATAAATTAAAAGTCGAATCCAAAACTCATAGTCGACCCAAAGAAATAGTATAACTAAATTTTCTTAAAATAAATGTCTTGTATTATATGATAACTTCAAATCTGTTTTATTCAGAATTTTACCATAGTTGTTAAAAGTAAAATAAATGTATCTTTTTTAAATATGTTTTCGTACACTGTAGATAAAAAAATATTTTATTAACTTAGTTGAAACTTAGTTTTATAATAAAATTTTAGTCTTGCTTATTTAATCCCCTTATTTAATTTAAAAACATATTTAACATAAAATTAAATCAATGAAAAGTTTTTAGCCTTTTATAATATCGATAGTAGCAACATGAGCTTTAATTGTAATATGGCTTTACATAATAATTAACTTTGTAAAAACTGTTCCTTGATATTATTAATTTCCGTGAATAACAGGCCAGAATTCTACAGGATTTAATTATATTGGTACCATTACATTATTATTCGAAGTTCTTGTAACACATTTTCACGGCAGGATGTTATTAAACCTGTAAACAATATGAACCTAACTAGCAAAGCGAGCAAGCAGCCTCTCCTGAATCTTGTATGTTATTCCAGTGAATCGAAAGTTTGACTAACACGGACTCATGACTTTCACACTTATACACTGCTTGGGACGGTGGGCGAAATTTCACGCTACTTGGATTAAAATGGCTTTAGGAGACAATGAATATTGATTCTATGTGAAAACCCTTCTTGCGGTGAGAAAATCTTCAACCACATCACTTTAATTTCAATTTGTCAACGGGTAAGGTAACACGAATTTAGTTATTTAATTATAATATATTATAGTACACTTGTTGTTGAACCTTTACTCTTTTTTTATTTGACTATTTTTTTCTAAATTTGAGCTTTATTTATGATTTTCAGATTTCAGAAGTTGAGGACACAATAAATTATAACCAGCTTTTATCATAATGTATTGTTTATATTTTTATAAGAGATCTTCTAAGTGAACCAATGATTAGTATTTGAATCAAGAGTGAGTGAAAAGTGTGAATTTTTTTATTACTTGCACTTATTTAGTTTTAAATGGATAGTTATTTCCATGAATTTATAATTTAATGAGAAAAAATATGATATTAAAATTTAAATTCAACGGATGGGATATTTTGATGATCTACATTACTTAAAATATTTTGTTACAAAAGTATCAGTAATATATTTTTTAATAAGATAAAAGACTTGCTTTCCCCTCTACCACCCGCCACGTCTTCACATCCGTTATGTAGGCCTATACCATGGCGTAACGAACGTGATGCGCTTTCATAAGTACCAAAAGTGGCCCAGAAGCAGCTTTGTAGTACCTTGGTTGGCGTGCACTAGAGTGTGCTTAATTCATATTCTAACTAATTACACCCTGTTAATATCTAGCCATGTCGAGAAGAGACCTCGCTTGCCAGAAGATTTTGCTAATTTTGTAAAAGCCAGAAAATTGTCCTTCGTAGAAACCATGTCGTAATGACTGAACGATCCGATAAATGGTCGAACTGACTTGAGAAAGTCTTCTCTTTCGGCTGTCATATGGGGACACTCCCAGAGAATGTGATTGGCATCCTGCATAGAAAAGATTTTAAATTTGAAATTATTTTAAACATCCAAACATCATTCTATTTTATGACGTAATGTTTAGTATTTTTTATATTTTAAAATAACAGCTGTTTAATTTTAATATATTTATAATAAATTTTATAACCTATTGTATTGTAGTTAAGATTACAAGAAAAAAATTGTATGATAAAAAAGATGATTCCAATCGTTCAATTCCGTGTGCTGAAAAATAAACGTTAATTAATTCTACAATTTAAATTCAAGGCATAGAATAGACATTTTTGGATGCGAATATGTCATTCTTAAGACTCAAAATATGTAATTTTCTGGTTAAAACGTATTAAATTCGTATTATTAGAGATAATATTAATCAAAAAATTTAATTGTTTTATTGTTGCACCCATTTTTATATTGATAAATATTTCAAACTTTACAAAGCGAACATGTTAAAAAAAAAAAACAAATCGCACAATAAATTTTATTCCATGTATGGTTAAAGCAAATAACAATGTACCTTAGGTGTAATAATGAGTTGTAGTGTTACATTTAAAAAGAACATACCAAACTTAAGTTAACACATTCGCTGCGACATGTGTGTATTAGTATGGTATATTGACGCCCCAGGGGCGTCTTTAGCAGCGAACGTGTTAAAAGAGTAAGTCAAAAATTCAATAGTATACTTTTTCGCAAAAATAATTGAACAAATCTCAAAATATCTCCAGTAGTAAAACATACTGGTAAAACACACAGAATATGATTGTGACATTAATGTCGTAAAAAATCGATGAAATTATAACAGTGTGATGATAGGACTTCCTAGTTATGGTAGATAATATTGAGATACGATATTTTGGGCCTGTCGAATAATTTGGTTTGGCGATCTCACGGAATCCCAAAAACATGGGTTCAATTAATTCAAGATTGGAATATAAATTGCCATTTGACATTATTTATTCCGTTTGAAGTTTGTAAGCAGAAGGAGTAATGGGTCAGAGCATTTAATATTTTCATGGCTTCCGCAATCCATAGTAGAAACTCTTTGAAAATGGATTATTTAGTAAACCAAAAAGATTACTATATTTCTTTTAGAAATGGACTATTCTTTGACAATATTTTAATACATACACTTAGTTGACTAAATTATTTATTTATTCGAAAATCTTTTTATTTACATCTTCTTAAATCTCTATTTGAAATTTATTTAAAAAAGAAAATCATTGAGTTTCTTGAGAGATAAATCCGCTTGAATTGTAAAAGTATAAATTTAAATATGGAATTTAAAGCTTGGACTGATGTCAAGCAGAATTCTTCAAATATAATGAAGAGAGAACCAATTTGAGATACTGAACGTTATCTAACTAAGTTCTTTCAAATATACATAAACTACTTATAAATTGCTTCTATATGTACATATTTTATATTGTAGATACAAACCAAACTTTATAGATCTTATTGAGCTTGTTTTGTCAAGCAGATAGTAAAAAATACTTTATATTATACAATTTAAGTATTATTTAATTATTCAATACTACCATTATTGAAAAATACATTTGCTTTTAGTAATTATTTTGGATATAATAAGAAGTGGGATCTATTCATAATATGTAATCTATTTATTTGAATGTTTTGGAATTTTGATGTGAAACTATAAGCCCCTCCAAAATAGTCAAACCATTTTTTTGGAATGAAATTTTTCTAACGGTACTTTCTGATAACGTTTTTTTTGATAAATATTTTTTTACTTTAAATTTGTATGTCTGTATTATTAAGATAACAGAAAATATTAAAATGTCAAATACAAAAAAATAATGGAATACGTAAAATATTTTTCAAATGTATTCATGTTCAGTTGTGTATTTTTTTTTATCATTTCCGCTTTGAAAGTAAAGCATATGGATCTTCATATTGTGAGCTGTCCGATGTGAAAGTAGAGTATATGGATCTCCACGATTTGAAGACATGTTTCGACAAATAATTTTTCTGTAAGTAATAGGAAAGTGAACTATTCTAACATTTTGTAAATAATACATTTGACAGAAATCGACTTTTTCAGATTGCAGTTTTTGATGGTTAATAATATGACTGCTATTAGCAATTGAATTATTTTTATAATCTAATATATTCAATTTAAATGTTTATTATATTAAAATGGTATGTTATTCTAAAAAAACATTTTAAAATGGATTGTATGCACAATGCTGTTAATTGGGTGGATCGCTTTAAATTAAAACATGTCGTCATTTTGCCATACTCGTTTGAATCCGAATGAAAAAAAAAAACTTACGAGTGGGCAATTTAGAAAGTGGTCACATTACTGAAATTGGATGATAATATTTTTGGGATAATGTTTATGGAAATCCAAAGCTCTAGTCGCCATTGTCGCCATAACACAGCCCTTCTGAAACCCTACTTTTTATCCTCTGTTTCCGCCTCCATAATTTATGAAACGAAAATCCCATGAAAGTTTTAAATAAAGAAAAGGTTTCATTAAAATGCGAATAATAATTGTGCCTGTACTTGCATCCTATCATATACGCGCGGTGTTTTTAAAAGCACGTTCATTACTAAAATAACTGTTCGCACCCATTAAATTACATTTTTAATTACAATCGGGAAACACAAATTTGAATATAATAAAGATTTTAAATAAGAACCTGTCTGCTATTAATTTTATACATATTGCTTTATATTAGATGTAAATATGTTATTAACAGATGAAAAATTCAAGTGAACTTGTGAAGTGAATTTTAAGTAATTAAGTTTTGGTTTATCTATTTGGATTTATTTGTAGTAAATTTGATACGCCATATGCCTTCCCTATACACTGAGTGAACTTCTTGTGAAAGCTGTGGTAAGGTTATTAATTTCTTACGTAGAATATAGAATATGAAAATTTTATTCTACTACATTGAAATACAATTTTGAAATTTGATAACATCCGTAGAACTTGTACATCGAAATAGATCGAATCGTTTTATTAGTTATACATTTATATTTTAGTATTAAATATGTCAAGTATGTTTGAAACGATATGATAGATTTATTATATAATATTAAAATTCCAATATTGTATAAAATAAATGACTAAGTTTCATGTGTTTTTATGAGTTAAATTCACGCACTCTTTCATAATGCTTCCATCCATTTAAATAATTTTGGTATTTTTGAATATCCGTAAGAAACAATTCAAGTGTCGAACTTGTATTTACATTTTGATACAAGAATGGTTACTAAAAAAAAGAAGGTAAATCTCGTAATAAAACAAAATTGAAGCCGAAAAATTGGTAGAAAAGTTTATTTCAGACTTATATGGGCATTGTTCAAACAATATAGATAAATCGAGGTGTCTAATATTTTTCAATATTTTACTTAAAACATCTGGATAGAAATGTGTAGAAAAACAGCGCGATAACAGTAACCATTTTCCAGAAAATTTCAGCGTAGTAGTATCAATGCTATAAAAAATACATTCCTACTTACAGAAGGTATTATGTAATGGTTTTAATAAATGTTGGCAATAGTTCAAATTTACAACTACGCCCCAGCAAACAAAAACTTTTATTTCTAAAATAAAATTAATTCTTATAAGCGTCATTGCTTTGTTTCCAAAAACGAGATGAAAAGAAACAACACACAGAGCCAGAAGCTATTGGTTAGAGTTATTTTTTATGTTTTTTTTTTGGAATACTTTTCTTTGCCCGAATGTTATCTAAAACTTATATAAGCTTTTTGCTTTTGAGGAAAGTGCTCATTTATATTTTGCACAAGGCCACTGTATAAATATTTTTGCTTTATTTCATACTCGGTAAAACATTTTATTTAAAGAGAGCTTTCGATTTGAACATTCATATTATGACATATAATATATTGTTACTTGAAATATTAATAACTACATAAACTTTAAGCTGTGGCTGATTTAACTGACGTTGTTCATGTGGATGACAAATACTTATGTTTGATCGTGATCGAAATAAAAACATATATATTGTCACTCAATAGATGTTTTAATGCAATACTGTTAATGTAATTATCAAAGTTTATAGATCGCTAATTATACTGACTATAGTGATAATTGTTATATTCCAAAATCAATTTAAATAATAATTATAAATGTAAGTTTTTTAATGTGTTGCCATTTTAATATAAAGGTGATAGGTATCTATCTGATGATGGTTAATTACTAAAATAATATTTAATTTTCGGAAAGGTTTTAAAACTACCAATGATTCATTATTTTCAAAACTGTTTATGTTTCGAATGCCGTATATTATGATTTATAAGCGATAATTATTGACTGTAAACATTGTGATACAAAAAAAATATCTAAAGTTTAAAGTAAGTTAAAGAAGTTTGCAATATATTCTTTTTCATAAAAATCTTAAAGACAGTAAGAGTGAAGCAAGAAATTCAATGTTAAAAACTTTCAACGCCTCTTTGAAGAAATGAGTAAATTTTTAATGTAAAAAAATATCATATTTAACAACAATATTAAATTACTAAGTTGCATTTGAATTCATGCTGAAATTTAATGAGTCACTGTTTGAAAGTTTACCATGGTTATAAAATTGACATTAAAAGCTTTAAAATATTCATAAATACTGGAAATACAAAAAAAATAAAGCTCAAAAGGAGTGGCTTATGAAAAATGAATGCAATATGAAACGCTGGGGACTAACCGGGATTAAAATGCATAGGATTATTAAATATTTGCTCTCAAACAA
>JAGVSQ010011582.1:0-12152 GCA_022683975.1 Rhyacophila evoluta | reverse complement strand
TTTACATTATAGATTTTTCTAAAAATATTGTTAAAGTAAAACTTTTAAACTTTTCTCATTATGAAAAAAAAAATTTCAATCTTTTATCTTTAGATTTTTTATAACCGTTAGACATTTAACACTTTCATGAATTCTCATTTACTAACTATATACAAGTCACTCAAAAATTGGTGTATTCTGATAGTTGCTTCAAACTTTAAAAAATATAGATATTTGAAATCAGTATACCCACAGCATTCACCGACATCTAGTCATGCTTAGAAATACTTCAGTACGTCTACAACTCGACAGGGTGCTGTCCATCAAAAAACTATCCCTAAAAAATAGCTTTCATGTTTTCGAATCGAATGAATAACTAACTCTCCGACTGCGGTCAGATTGGGGGCTGTGAATAGAAATATATTATATCTCAACCCCTTATAACTGTTGGCTGAAAACAGTGGCTTTCATAAACTTTAGGAGTTATTGGCTAGGGTGTATTATTCTTCTTATAAAGCATTCTATCACGGCTAAGTATCGATAATCTGCATTGAAAATAGCTATTTGACATTTTTTTTTTATAATAAAAAATACAATCCATCGGGCATGTAGTCCTACATCCTTTCATTTTTTTAAATCTAGGAGCTTCGGAATCGAGCCCAGAACCGGCACCAAAGCGCCTGCGCTAGTCTAAGAATAAGCTATGTAAATTGCATAATGTGCCCACCATCCACCCGCCCCGTCCTTACAGCTGGTCTTAATCAGGCGTATCCCGGAGCTTTGATAGCGAGAAGCGATCTACTTTATTCGACGGGAATGTAATTTACCCAAGACTTCGGTTGTCACGCACTCAAGTGTGTTGAAGTTAAAGAAAATAGAATGAGAAAAAAAACTGATTGAAAACAATCGAGACTTATTTGGTCAAGTAATTATGTAAACTGTGTTACCGTTTTGCTAAAATGGATTTTGGGGATACGGTGTTATCAGTTAGTTCGTAAATGGGAGATAAGAGAACGGACCACGTAGTTACTGGTTACTAACAAATCGAAACTGTGACGCTGGACCTGGGTAAAACGCCAGAAAAATTCTGGATCAGCACCCACACTAATTTTAGCTAATAAGCTGATTTTGCATAACAGATCCTACTGTGACAGTAAACCTGCTTTGATTACGCAAACATATATTGCGGATGCCTCAAGAGATTCTCGAATTGACCAGAAAATCTTCAAGACGACCGGTTTTTGGCGTCATAGAAGTTTGCTAAAAACTACCCATATACCCAATCTGATAATAATATAATAAGTTATACAAGAAAAAAAAACTAAATCGATGTGGTGGAAGTCCTTTCTCCTGGTCTAAAATTTGACAGTCCATCGTTTATTCGAACTTAAAAGAAGAACTTAAGCCTTTTAGAAGAATGTGTATGAAGTTGTATATTGGTATTATCGAAAAAAAGACTTGAAGAAGAGGAAATGAGGGTTACGTCCTCTTTCCTTTCCACAATCGATATGTCTATTATGTTTATGGTGTTCCTATTCCTATATGAATGAAACAGTATAGCAGCACATCGCTAACGATGATCGTAGAATTTGTTAAAATGTATACTAAAAAAAATACATTTCAATTTACCCCCATCTATAAAGTTCGGTAACAACGCTACTGCATGACAACTACAAATATGATAGCATGCACAAAAGTTGGGATTTGATTTACGAGTGTATTAGGAAACTATACCAGAGAACAGTTTCAGTACTTTGCATACCGTATTCAGATTTTTGTTCCTACAAACTTACTCAGAAGGACTTTGTTCGCAATTTGATATTCCTGCTGCGAATTATTTATATTCAGTAACAAATGGTTGAGCATTTCGCCATTTCTCAATTTACACTATTTCTTCTTCTTCCATATCCGCTCCCTAAGTCAAGCATATGAACGCCATGTGCCGCCTCCAAGAATCCCTGTCGTCTGCCAGTATTCTTGCGTGAATATTACACTATTTACACGTCGACAATTAATTTTAAATACATTCAAACTATAGATAGCATCGCTTATTATGTGTCTTCTTCTTCATCAAATAATGCATTTTCAGTAAGTCATAAATAATCAACAGTGCATTCATCGTGCTTTTAATATTCACATTTAATGTTTTTAAAATAAAGGATTTCCAGATAATTATGTTTGCTCCAAAAGTGGGGGTTATGGATCTCAACGGTGTGAAAATGACCATCGCAGAAGAATATATGGATCTTCACGGATTTAAAGATTTTTTCACTAAAAGCGGCTCAATTTAATCAGCCAATTGATCAATCTAATGAGCATCCAGTCTTGCATCGAATCGATCCCGCAGTCCCCGGCTACGAAGCGCTTGCGCCAGCCTCTCGGTGACTACTATTATTATGTGGCTTAATTTTATCATGTATATCTTTGTTTGTCAGCGTGATACTAAACATGCATTTTCTACATACATATGTTGACAGTAGATGTAGCGCCATAGCCTCCCGATGACCTAGAGGCTAGGTGCACGCTTCGGAAACCGAGTTTGCGGGTTCGAATTCTGCAGTTGCAGGATTTATAAACTGTTAATATTTTTTGTTTCAAAAAGATTCCACTATAATATAAGTATACTATTCATCTCCCCGGGCAGCGCAGTTGGTAGCGTGCGCGCCTAACAATCCGGGGAATGCGGATTGGAATCCCTATCTGTGTCGGATTTTAAAAATTCGAAAAATACAGGACTGGTTGCCCACTGGGTCGAGTAATTGTCTGACAAACAATTCTCGTAAAAAAATAATCCGTCAAGACGTCTTCACATTGCAGAGATCCATATACTCCTCTTTCGGAGTGGACATCTTCACGTGTGTAGATCCATATGCTCCACTTTGGGAGCGAAGATGGTAATAAAAATATATAATAAATAAATGCAGTGGTTTTCAACATTTTAAGTACATTTTATCGTAAATGTAAGTCTCATTATAAATAAGGCTAAATCTCATGATAGCTGTTACGTTATTCGGGTAATTATTACGAAAATTGTAAATCTGTTACGATCCATAAGAGGTAAATACCAGCTTGACAATCAACTGCGTTGAGACTAAATAAGGAATTGTGAATGGAAAATTTATAATATATTTATAAATAAATATAAACAACACAGTGTCCTTTAACTTATTATAAAGTTTACACTGCCATGTTAGATTATAGTGTAACTCGATATGGTATTTGAATTAATTTATCAAGACTTTCGAAATGCATAATTTGAATTCTTAAAATTTTGTAACGGGGCTATGAATATAAATGTTGCCAAATAAAAAAATAATAATATGTGGAAAAAATGTTTATTCATTACATCGCATATAATTGTCAATAGTTGCTTATTTTATTTGCAAAAAATACCACTTGAACTGTTTGACTCATTGGCATCGCCTTTTGAAATCGCCACAAATAACATTTCATTGTATCGACTGTGGAAAGGAAATAGGACGTAATTCATACAGAAAAATTTTACATGAGGCCCGAAAATCGTTTGCTAATGATTTTGGGCAAAACATTACATATACACAACCATGAAGTGCATGAAGACTAAGACTGGTGTTTTATTTACTTAATATGATATTAATTCAATCAGTTATTTAAGAAAAATCAGGAAAATTGATTAGGTGAAAGCCCTTTTTCCTGGCCTCAAACCTGACAAGCCATGCTTTTTTTTCAAATTTAAATGCTAAATTAAGGCAGTAATTCGCCATTTTCAGCTTACGTCACTTTGATGAAATGGGTATTAAGTTGTAAACATTATGATTATCGAACAAATGTCATTTTGGAAAATTGAGGGTTACCTCTTTTTTCTTTGCATAGAAGATTTGCTAGTTTAGGAATTAAAAATAGTTTTGAATTTAAAATCAAAATAAACCATGAATTCGATGTCCTGTTGCATATGTTAAACATACGGCCAGCAGGTGAAATTTTCAAGATTCCTTACCATCAGTTGTTTGGCATTTTCCTAAGTCATGCCAAATTACGTCGAATATATTCTGTACATATTATATAACCTGACGGTATTTCAAGGCATCCGTAGCACGTGCTCCAACATGTCTCAGCATCATTACATATCTTTAAGCTGGTACATCCCTTCATTAATCACCGAGTTCTTCGTAAAGTCAAATAACCTCAGCTGTTCACCCTGACGACAGCATCTGTTTTATCATGGAAACCCATTTATTCTTGCATTTGACGATAATTCGAAAAATACTAAACTTAACAAATACATATCTAAAGAAGAAAGTATGAACTAAATATTATTTAAAACAATACAAACTAAAACGTAGTTAAATATAATAATCATTTTTAATTACAAAATATCTATGAAGCCCTCGTTGAACAAAACTTTATTCCAAGTTGATGATGATGATAATTATCATTAATCCAAAGATTAAGTAAGACACTTGGTTGGGCTCTTATTAAATTGGCCGTATTAAAGTTAAAAATACTTTGAGTTACTCAAAATTTTATATCCAAATTTAGTCTTAAAATACTTTGTATTAATACAATAAAAACAAAAAACAATCACACAAACTTCGATGGTATGACGCAGCAAATATTTCACAATACCTCACGAACAATTCCAAAGCCGTATAGGCTATGTAACCGTCTCTTATGCAACGTCTGGCTACAAAGTCGAAAAAAGAAAGGTATTTCCATGCAAAAAAGGGAACTTCTTAAATAACCCATTCACTTTTATTTTAATACGAAAATAATATTAATTATATAAAAAAAAATTAACAATCGTCTTTAATATTGTCGACGAATTATAATAAACTTATTCTTGGAATTCTGTATTAGTTTTTTTATCTATTTAAAGTAACGAAAGTATATTGAGAATACTTAAAGTCTTAGTTCTCAAAAATATGTTCAATAAATAGTTTGGATAAACATTTCGGCATTATATTGTTACAATTTTGACACAGTATAACCTGCAAAATAATAATTTCTTTCTAAAACTATAGAATTATAATCCACTCTACATTCGCCCCGATGTCCATGTGGTATGTATGATGATTCAAGAAGTTATGGGGTTCGAATTTCACAGTTATCTAAGAAACTCAAGGAAAGACTGGATGGCCAATGGTCCGAGTAATTGGGTGTTGATAAAAAAAGATCTTTCAAGATAAGCCTTCATATTGCAAAGATATATGTACTTTTTTTCTAAGATGAAAATTTCTATACTATAGATATCCATATACTTTATTTCCAGGACGAACTAAAAACTAATCCAGTGGAAACCTCTTAACATTAAACCGAAGGGACTGAAATATTTTTTCACGTTAAATGAATTTCTTGTTAAAAATAGATGCAAGAAAACACCAATGTTTTCTACGTCGTATAATTAAACTAATTCGTTTTTGGAAATTAACAGTATATACATTCTCAAATATACCATATTACGTACACTATTGACACATATTCAATAAAAATACTGAAAAAAGATATTGTCACAATAAATCGCATTTTTTTCTTAATAACATAAAATTCGACACTTACACGCGTCACCAAGTTGGAAGACAGACTGCCCTTTGATAAATAAGGATTGTATTTACCTAAAGCGAGCAGTACCTAGGATTTGTTTGAAAATTGTATACCTAGTAAAAAAGGGTACGTAATAACATTTGGGCAATTACGCGGCTGCAAATGGTAAATAAATTTTGTTCGTTTCGATACAAAACTTTTATTGAAGTTTTTGTTTCATTTTCGATGAAATTGCAGGTCTAGTAAATTCAATAAAACTGTTAAAAACATCTGAGTGACAGCTCGGCTGCCGATACATTTTGTTCGTTCAAGGTGCAAAATCTTTTCATGTTAAATGATTTTTATTTTCATTTTAACAGAAAAAATATAAATGAAAGTACATGGATTTTGTCAGCACTGCAGTACTATTTCATACTAACCGATTTTTCACATTAAGTGATTTCATGTTAAGAGGTTTCCACTATAATACGTACATATATACTATCACAGTTGTTTTCAAACATCTGTAAAAGAATCGAAAAGCTGTGAAAAACCCAAGATAATCCGAGCAATTCAAATTGGCCTATTTGTCTGAAAGAAGTTTTGTCTACGCTATGCAAACAAACTTATTTCTGGGAACCTAGTTTATATAAATGGTTTCTGCGTACTCCATTATTCTCATTTCTCCATAGTTTTAATAATTGTGACTGATACTAACTTCCGATACAGGTCTTTGCCAGTACACCGTTTTGTATTCCACAATTATATGAGTCATTGTTAGATACCCCGAGTAACCCATCTTTGCTCTTTGGCAAACTGTAGCAATTTTTACATTCTATAATCACTGCCAGACTGGTATCTTTTTCTTCTTTCATCATTGAAATGGTAAGTTCATTTTTCTCAAACAATCTATCAAAATATTCGTAACTCACAATTCTTCCAAAACATTTACCTTTGTTCTTCTACACACATTCTATAGATAATATATTTTTGGACTAGAATTTGTTTTAAACAACTAGTCGGCTCAAAAATAGATAGGTCATGTTAAGACTCTCTCGAGGCATCCGCAATATGTGCGAGCCAGGTCCAGCGTCACAACTTCACGTTGCCAATGATCAGTTGCTGCGTGGTCCATTATCTTGTCTCTTTATTGCGAACGAAGTCAAACCACCGTATTCCCAGAATCCACCGACGGCACCTGTTCTCAAAGCTTAGAATACAATTAGTTTGGGCCTTTTTGCGGTGCCATGTGTCACAACCGTCGAGCACCAATGAAAGAATACATGCATTAATAGGCGGCATTTGGTTTTCACCTTGTACAGCTTAGAGCCCCAGACACTTTGCATGGAATTGAAGGTTGCTCTAGCTATTTATATTCGAATAACGATTTCACTTTTTGATGTGCCATCACCCTTAATGTATACCCCTAAGTATCTGAAACTGTCGACACTTTTGATAATCTGTCCATCGTAAGTAAGATGATAATCAGGATCCGGAAGGAGATGTTCCTGTGATGCGTATCTTTAATATCTAAAACTGTCGATACTTTAGCCAACATTTCATATAATAATATTCAAAAGAACTTTTCTCTTTGTTTTAAACTGAAAACATTGACATACTGAAACCCAGCTTAGAAACTTTTTCGATTTTCTAGGAAGAGAGCCTTTTTGGCAGCCTTTAGAGGGTAAGTAACATGTTGATGAATTTAGCACCGTATATAATTCAAAATCACCAGAATGTCACTTGAGCCTTTTTGACTTCGAGTAGTTGATATAATAAGTTGAAAAACTAATATCCCAATTCATATAAGTGACGTAAGCGACCGTGACACTGCGTGAAGTTGCCTTCGTGACATCAATTCGGCAACAAACTTATGTACTGAAGAGGACGCCTTACCTCAGATAATAGGACAAATTGAAAAGATATAACGGTGAATAAAAATGACAAAATAGTTTGGACAAAAATAATCCAGCCACTAGAATGTAAGCACTCTCAAAGGGAGTCAACACGGCACGCGACCCTCATAGCTTTTCTATTCTCAGCAGGGTCGCAACGATCGGAAGGGCCATAAATAAGGGCCAGGACTCGAACTCCGGGCCTGCAGGGAGGCAGCCAGGAAGTGTGATGGTGGAGGAGGGGCTGTGGCATAAAAGTATTGCATTAATCATTCACGATGTTGCGCGTATCTGAGGCCTTTTCGGCCAAGTCTTTTATCTGTGCTTTGCTGAGATGATTGTCGTTTGTGGCGGCTTCGGATAAAAGATATAAGACGTATACGCTATATTTCCTTACTTTATCTAAATATTGAAACACATTTTGACGTATATAAATTTAAAAAAATACATTAATGCATTTTATAGTGCTGTTTTTCGTATACCAGTAAATAAATATTTCAAAAATTATTATATTTTTTTAGAAGACTAAAACTGGTGTTTTATTTACTCAATATGATACTAATTTAAGAAGTTATTAAAAAATGATAAGGTGGAAGCCCTTTTCTCTGATATCTTATTGAAAAGACCGTCCTTTTTTCAAACTTAAAAGGAAAATTTAGCTTTCTAGTTACTTTATATTCCATGTTCGCTCTTAAAATGTAGCATATAGATCTACACAGTATTAAGATATTCAGTCCGAAAGTGTAGTAAATGGATCTCCGCAATATGAAGACGTCTTGACAGATTATTTTTCACGACGATCATTTGTCAGACAATTGCTCAACCCAATGGGCATCCAGTCCTGCATTTTTGGATTTAGAAAAATTCGATAGATATGGGAATCGAACCCGAATTTCCCGGATTGCTAGGCGTGTATTCTAGCCTCTACGCCAGGGCTTCCCAAACTTTTCTGCAACACTTTGTAAGCCCAAAAATTTTAACGGAGCACTTAGCTTATTTTTTAGGTTGGGTAATTCTTACTAACAAGAAGATCTTTAAACGT
This sequence comes from Rhyacophila evoluta, assembly GCA_022683975.1. Classification (NCBI taxonomy): domain Eukaryota; kingdom Metazoa; phylum Arthropoda; class Insecta; order Trichoptera; family Rhyacophilidae; genus Rhyacophila; species Rhyacophila evoluta. The sequence goes on along the minus strand of JAGVSQ010011582.1, from coordinate 3,737 downwards.
GTTTTACAGTGTATAAAACCTTTCCAAATTGTCGCAGAACACCTATAGAAGCTCAGCAGAACACTGGTGTTACGCAGAATATAGTTTAGGAAACCCTGCTCTACGCTATGGTGAACGAAAACTATATTGAAAACATTTATTTCAACAGGGTTGATCATATCTTTGGTCGACCCAGTCAAACTTCATCGTCCGAGTAATGAGTCATCCGCAATCAACAGATTGTCACCAAGTTGAAAGTTGGCTTGAAATGTGTGATCTTCAGTTAACTATCAAATTCGCCACGCGTTAATATGACGGATAACTGCTTTCGAAGCCATATTTAAAACTGAAACGTTTTTATTAAAATGTATGAAAAAAAAACTGATTGAAGTCGTATAATTCAACTATAATCGATCAAAAATACTTGAACCGTGAGAACGCGGCTTAAATATAATTATGGTCAACTCATGTTGACCGCGCAATAAATTGTATACGTTCGCGATTTATTTAAAAAAAGATTGACAGCAATAAAAAACTGACTGCTATAAAAATAGTGTCACAATAAGTTCACTTAAAGAAATCTAATACCTAGTTACTAGTGCATATTATGTCAAATTATGTCAACTGTCACATTACATATAAGATCATAAGCTTAATTGACAGTTAGCTTCTAAATACGCCAATCAAAATATTAATATCTTATGATCTCGACTGTATCAGTGTAATCGAAACGGTCGACTGAAGGTGGTTGCTGGTATTGATATCTGATACTATCATAATATGTTTATAAAAACTGTTTATATAAAAACAGTACTTGTCCTGAAATATAATTACTTTTTATTCGTTGTGCTGTAAAAAAAAACCTGCTTGGACTTTGAAAATGAATATAAAATATTCCACAGAGTTAATTTAATACTTTCTCCACGTTAGCCGAAAGATAATCGTGCCGGACATGCATCCGGGGAATGCGGGTTAGATCCTCACATCTGCTGCATTAATAAAAACTCTAAAATTTATGCGCCCATCGCTCCAAAAGTGAAGTATATAGATATTCGCAATATGAAGACACGTCTTGACAAATTAGTTTTGATGTGAATTGGTTGTCAAACAATTGTTCAACCCAACGCACATAGAGTCTTTCGTTTTTAATCTGCCAGATATAGGAATCAAACTCGTAATCCCTGGATGCAAGGTGGATTCGCTTACCTCTCGGCTACCGGAAATAATGGTAATTATAATAATTAATATTTAATACCAACTTGAATATTTTGTATAACAGTGCACAATTTATACATGGTTTGTAACACGAGATGTTATTTATTCATAATTATTGAAAAAAATATCATTTCATAAACGCTTATTCCAACTTATGAATAATATACAATATCACAAAGGAGATCCTACTTGTTTATGTGGTGAAATGCACGATGTCAATCATATTCTCTGGGAGTGTTGCCATATGTCGGCTGAAAGGGAAGAACTTATCAAATCGGGTCGACCATTTGTCTGACCGGTCGGCCATTGCGACTTGGTTTCTTAGAAGGATAATTTTGTAGCTTTTAAAAAAAATATGAAATCTTTCAAGGAATTTTCTTAACAAGGCTAAATATTAACAGGACATAATTAGTTAGAATCATGCACATTCTAGTGCACGCCAACCACGGTCTATAAAAGATCTCTTGGGACTCTTTTGGTACTTTGAAGAACGCATAACGTTCGTCACACCACAGTATACCTACCCATAACGGATGTGGAGACGTGGCGGGTAGTTGAGGGAAAAGTATCACAACGGAAGATATTATTTTGTTAACAGGATAAATTATTCTTTCGTTGACAAATAAATTTATTTTCTGATTTAAATCTCTTATTGAAGTGATTTTATTTATTATTCAGTCAATTTATTTCAAAATTCCCAAGTAATTCGTTGATTAGTGCTAAAATTACCACCGAATTTATATCAGCCCGTCTGACCTCTATATTGTTCTATCGATTATATAATATAACAAAGAAGTAAGTTCATATTATTATGTTTCTAAAGCCTAACGAGATGATAAGAACTTGGAATCGTAACTACTTAATACTTATCGTTTTATAAGAGCAACTAACCAATAATTCACTCTATTCGAAAACAAATTTGCACGTTCTTACTGAAAACGTTCTCACAGGAAACATTAAACTGGAAATAAAACATAGAAAAAGAATAAAATGTAGAATCAACACAGCTCTGCAGAAAGCTTAACGTTTGACAGTGCACTGTGACTGCAATTTAAAATTATTTGAGCTTTATTTGGTACGTCTAGAGGAGAGAATTACAATGCGAAAATTTTGCAGTTCCTGGTTCCAATACTATTGTTTAAGTGAAAAATAGATGATATTTTTTTTCAATTAACAAATATTTTAACAGCCATCAAGGCCTGCCTATACTATTTTATCTTGTTGCTATATATCGCTCTATAGCAGAGTATTCGAATATGGAATGGAAAAAGGACGTAACCCACAAATAACAAATTTTACAGGAGGCACAAAAACACGTTTATTAAATGCTAAATTATTTAAAACTGGTAAACTTCAATATGTGAAAATATGGAAGTTGACCAGTTTTAAATAATTTAGTATTTAAAATCAATTTCCATCAAGCACCATCAGTCGAAAATATTAATTGTTTAATTAATGATTTTGAGCCAAATTTAAAATATAACATAAGCATGATTTTGAAGTGCACGAAAACTGAAACTGTTGTTTCATTTACTCAATGTGATATTAATTTGAGAATTTATTTTAAAAAAACCAATAAATTCATTAGATAGAAATCCTTTTTCCTGGTTGTAAATTTCACAGGCCATCCTTTTTTCCAGTTTAAAAGCTAAATGTAGACACTGATTCGGACTTTTCAGCATAAAAAGTCAAAATATAAACTTGAAGTGCATGAAAACTGAAACTGGTTTTTCGTTCATTTAATATGATATTCGTTTAATAAATTATTTACGAAAAACCAAAAAAATGATACGGTTGAGGTAATTTTTCCTGATCGAAAATTTCACTGAACATCCATTTTTCAAACATAAAACCTAAATTTAGACACTAAAGCCGATGCTAAGATAGATACTACGGCGGTAGAGCGACAGCAGCAGAACGTTGGCAACAGAGACGAAAAATAGCTATAAATAGGTGAGTGGGCAAGTTGTAGTGACGAAAACGTGTTGTCGCGCTGCTAAACTTGCTCACATACTCACTCACCAATGTATAGCTATGTCGCATCTCTGTTTCCGACTCTCTGCTGGTATCGCTCTGCCGCTGTGGCATCTATCGTACGCTCGGCCTAATTCGGCATTTCAGGCATACGCCCGTTTGCTAGAACGTGTATTAAGTTGAAAACATTGTGATAAAAGCTATTTTGAAAAATTGAGAGTTACGTCATTTTTCATGTTCACAGTCGATATGGAGCTTTTACAGTATGGAAATGTCCACTTCGTAAAAGCAATATATGGAAATCAAAATTCTTCGTACGTATATTATTTGTTTATGAGAATTATTTGACTTACTTTGACTGATATTTTCAAAGAAAATTAGTTCTCATTCAATTATTGGGTCGTGCATTTTCAACTCTGCCACCTTTGACCTCAAACTGCCCACGTTTACTTTAAAATTTGCTGGAGACAATACATTATTATTTACGAGGATTTCGTTCAAGTAAACACATAATCTTCTGTACTTGCGGGTGTATGGATACTATCCATGGCTTTATCCAACTGCTTTCA
>JAGVSQ010011581.1:0-12154 GCA_022683975.1 Rhyacophila evoluta | reverse complement strand
AACAGTGATCTCACATATGGAAGTTTACCAGTTTTAAATAATTTAGAATTCATAATCAATTTCCATCATGCACCATCAGTCGAAAATATTAATTGTGTAACTTATTGTTTTATGATTCTTTTTGATATGGTTTAAATTAAATAACTAATACTTACTCCATTAAAATTTATGAATTACGTAAGATTGAATTGAACTTTTTTATATTAATCAAGTGATTAATTATAATTTGAAAGGTAAAAAACAAATGATGGCGCATATAGAATGAAAGAAGTGATTTGCCCTGTGACGCTGGAATTAAATATCGTTCAACAAATATAATACAAAAATAGGAACCATGTCGTCATAAATACCATAATACCCTTTTATGAGAGGACACGTCATAAACATATATACTCAATTCAAATTTAAAAACGTTTTTCTCGTCGCCGGAAGCCATCGACGTGTACCGTTAATGTAACATCGAGAATTGAAAGGGAACGATCATTTTATCGCCCTTCTCACTCCATATCCGGACTTTAAAACACTTTCAGTATATTGTATCGAGAGGGACAAAGGGGAGGAACACTAACTCTAAAAAAATATATTACTGGGTATGTCGAAGAAGCGATAAAGATAATCTGATAACGATTTTTTATCAAGAGAAGAGTCGTAGCGGAACCTGTTTTTAACAGCCACCCGCACAAAAATGTACAATGTCTACTTCTTACTTGGCACAAACATTAAAAAAATATTTATCAGTACACTTTATATTTGAAACACAATATAGAGATCATTCTCAATTAGGTAATCAATCGTATTTAGCACAGAGAATAGTACCGTAGTGTTATTAATTAATTCATACCAAATATCACAACCTCTAATTCTTTAGCTGCATTCAATTTGTTTTAATGGCTTAACCTCTTCCGTGCCAGCCAAATTTTACAAGATAGACACCTGTAGGCCATCTATTTTTAAAATGAGAAAAGCCACGTTAAAATTTAAAATAAGCTTAGAATCATGCAAATTTGTAAAAACTTACCAAATTTATATCTTTCTCTAGTTTTCAATTGGCATTTCCACACTTAACTGTAAAATATTGTTTTGAAAATACACACAAATATGGTTGTCACTACTTCAGTATTTTAGTCACTTTATCAGAGTAAATCATCACAATCTTTTATATGACATAGTTTTCTGAAGAATGTTACATTTCAAAACAAGGTTCCACACACAATGCCACAGTACATTTTTTGCATATGTACCTCGATTCTCGTCATATTTTTTTGCTTTTACATAGATATAAGTCTTTTAGTAGATATAAGTTATTGGTCAGTCAAAAAATAAATAAAGAATATTGTTTTTCTAAAGACACATGCATAACCGGAACGAACAACGAATATATATGATTTTAAATTAATATAAGCATCAATTTGTCAAGTCCCGACAGGTGATGCCTAACATGTGACGCAATGATCCTGAATGACATGTAACAAACGTCTAATTCAACGGTTACTAAAATTGGTGATTTCGGCGAATATATCGACATTTGGGATGCGGTAAATTATTTACCAACTTTTCAATAGATATTGTTTGAAATAAAAGTCAAAATATATTTCTGTTTGACTCATATGACGCTGAAAAGAGTTGGCGAGTTAACTTGTACTATATTTCTTTTTCGTTTGTCACTTTTTTTAAATAAAAATAAAAATCTATAAAGATGTTTATTTCGTGGGGTTCGTTATTCGATTACGGACGTTCTAGAGTCAAATTAAACATTTGTTCCATTAATATTTTAGAAGTAATTACGATAATAATATTTAGTTCATAATTTTCAAACCCACTTTTTATGTGGGAATTTATCATTTCATTGTTATCTTAAATAAAGACGAGGATAAAACCTCGTATTAAGTTCAAATTTGATAAAAAGTGCACTTATGGTAGATAGGAATTAGACGCCTTATAACGTCGATTAAGTTGTATATTGGCAAATAGTAGACAAGTAAGTGGGCAAATTAAATATTGGAAATAAAAAAATGTTTCAAAAGAAAGGAAGAAGAAAAATGTTTGTCGTAGTAGTTATTGATAATGATGATGATGATGGTAAGAATATTAAATGACCATTGGTGCCGAGAGCATATCAAGACTTACATTTCCGTAACTTCAAAGGTACTTAAGAAAAGGTCACAATCTACCGGGACAGCATGTTATAAAAAATATTGGCAGCATATGCGTCTTATTTAATATTCACATAAAATCATATTCGGAATGAAAAAAAACCGATCCGCAGGGAATATATATAATTTTGACATACAAATGTGTTTTTTATGACGTTAATGTGCTTATTTTTATGTCTCTCAGAGTGAAATTTACGGGAATTTAATATATGTAATACTTTATATAAAAGGATAATGTCTCTTCAAAAAAATGATATTAAAATATAAAAAGAAAATTGTATTTCACATTTACGGATTTTACTTTTTATAATCTTAAGAAAACGTCTTGTGGCACTAAAAGATTCTTTATTGGGATGAGGTAAAGTGAAATTTCATATATTTTATTATCACTAATATTGATACGAGAACGAAATCCTTTTTTTATCAACGCTGAAGAATATTTCGACATGTCATCATGGATTTGTTAAATTTCTCAATTAATTAAAATGTGATTATCTTTTAGATAAAACAAGTCTTAAACGACTTTCTAATTTATACTATTAAAATAGTTGTATGTTGGTGTATATTTATAACAAATAAAGTGACGTTTATATATCTCATAGTTCTAAAGGAGTTAATAAAATAAATTATTTTTGTTCTTATAAATATCAAAAAAAAATGTTTCTACCTTTACTGTGTGATAACTGTCACAAATACTCATATCTTTACAAATAGTCATTGAAACTATCATATTGCTGTAGTTTGTAGAATCCAAATGAAAACACCATATAATTAACTGGAAACATTCATTTATTTTAACATTAGTAAATTCACACCTTTAGATGAATTGTAAAATTCTCATAATTATCTATGATACCCACTGGAAAGACTTGAATTATAAATAACAATAATGTAGCAATAAAAAAAGTCCACCGATACGAATGAACTTTAAAAAAAGCTTTTAAAAATGGACAGTGAAAGTTGTAACGAAAGTCCTTTTTGTCTACAAAAATAGGTAACGTAAGCTGTGTTCTATCTTAGTAGCTGCAGACAATTGCACCGTCAGTTTTAAACATAAACCAAAACAAAAATAAAAACTATTATAAATCTATTACTGAAAATTTTATTGCATTTCAACTGTTTTAAATAACGTAAAATTAATGTAAAATATGTTACAAAGAAATGTATAATTATTATAAACATTTTGTATCTATTAAATTTATCGAATAAATTATTAATTTCATAAATTAAATGATACTGTCAGATTAAATACTTCACAAACTGCAATAATTAAGCTTCTTTATAGAAAGTCTAGCGAGGGCATAATAAATCTTTGGCGCTTTTATTAGATATGAAAAAAACAGTGTCAACTATGAGAAGTAGAATTGAAATTTATCGCAAAACAGAAGGTGATGGAAAAATGAACAAGGCATGATACAGCGCTGGAGCTTTGAAAAGTTCAAAGTTTTCCAACCAATAAATATATCTAAAAAAACACCTAAGAGATCCAGGATGTTGTTTTTTTTCTTTGAAATTTTTAACAACGGAATAAGTACTAAACAATTTTCTGACAGCCAGTTAATCGATCACCATTTTTTTCAGTAGCGTTTTTGAGATAATAATAATTTATCATAATAAAAATTTCCAGATGCTGAAAGTTTTCAACTATAACTTTTGTTTTTTTGAAATTGAAATTATTTTTTTGTAAAAAATGAATATAACGAGCTTTTAAACATTTTACACATATTATATTGCTTAGAACTAATGGTTATCAATTTATTTATTGTAATAATTTTTCATCTGTAAGTTTTATCACATAAAAATAGCGGATTAAAAGTTAAAATTTTTTATTAATGTGTTATAATGTAGTTCTTTAAACCATTGAAATTTAAAAAAACTTAAGTATATCAACGACATATTTGAAACTTAAAAAAATGAATTTTACTAAAAATTTATTAGGCGAGACAGGTATCGCCTAATAAAAATATTGATGTGAGACGTTTCTCCATATAAAAAGCTTTTATTTATCTTCACTTTATAGTTTATTTGCATTTTTTTTATTATTTATAAATGCATTCAAATGAAATAATCATTAAATAAATGAATTCATTGTATATCAGCTTTTTAAATGTAATTTAACATTATCATACCATTCGTAATATTTGAAAAAATTAAAAAATAAATCACGTTCATTATTAATACATTGATATTACATTAGAAATAAGCAAATTGAAGTAACGTAATTAGTTAAACGTGTATTTACGTATTAAAAAGCAAGTGATTTTTGTCCCCTTTCCTTTCTAAAGTCGATATGATTAAAAATAGTTGATAAATGAAAATATAAGAAACCTTTTACTAGATAGTTTAAGTCCCACAAAGAAGGTGTATACTCATCATGAAAATCGACTCTTTCGAGTAAAGTATTTTCGTCAGTTATATTTAATTTAAATTATGAGAATTCTGAGAATTTCAACAATTGGTTAGGAGAAAAATTTCATTGGGGAATCCTTTGTGAGTACGTTTCGAAGCATTAAAAGACATGCTTGCACGTCTTCTTTCTACGCAAGGATATAGGAATTTGACCTCAAAATCTATTGTTAAGAATTTTATTTAGGTGTATTTCTATTGTACTATACAACCGTATACATGCGATAATGTAGTGCTAAATTTAATAAATTGTATTGCTTTCTTCTGCTGTTCATTGTCAACTTTACCATTGTTCGCTGTTATGGTAGACTGACATTACTAATTATTTTACTTTAAAAAGCATTCTTTTATTTTTTTTCCTTTTATACGCTTTAGATTTACACGAATTTACGTAATCAAATTCCATTTCATCGTTCTTACTATTTTATTATCGAAAATATTTTTTTCTTCATTCTTTTTTCTGTAACTTATAAATATCTCATGTTGAGCATAAAACCATATTACGAGTATGTAAATGAATTCTTTATTATTTACCAATCTCTCTGCAATTTCTATGTTATGTTAGCATCCCTTTACTCTACTAAATATATCTTGAGAAAAACCCGTTTTAATTAATACTGTTATGTAGTTTTACAAGTTGGAAGAGTTTGAAGGAAAGGTGAAAATATTTAGAGGTATCCGTAGCATGTGTTGTCACGTTACATTTTGTCTCCTTGTTATTTAATTTTTACAGCTCATCAAATTATTTCGTCACTAATGTTTGATACAAATATCTCTTAAATCGAAAATAAATATGTTGGTCCTCCCAGCAGTTATTCGGGTAAAACATCTTTCTATACAAATACATTTACTTTTATATATATTATACTTAAATAAAAAAAAAAAAAACATAAACTGATTGAAACAGAAAATATGTTGTGATCTTAATAAGCTGGAAAAATATTGTAGCTTTCGATTTGTGAGTTTCACGAAATGGATTTTCAAAAATCTCAAAATGTTGCACTGCTGCTCAACACTAATAAGAACTAATTTTTGTGAAAAAATATGTTTAGAAATGCATATAAGTTGCGAAAGTTCTTGTACTTAATCCATATAATTTTAACAGTGGAAATCTTCACACCACGTAGAATCATATCCGAGCCAGTATTGTAAAAAAAAACAGTAACAAATAACTGTAAAAAAGTGCCAGTTATTTATTTGTAAATATAAACGCAATTTGTCGGAGAATTCAATGTCGTGTAGTATATTTAATTTTTAATAAATGTGTTATGCGCTCTGAACGCAAACGACAATGCAACTAAAAGTATTCTGTTTTATTACCATCATCACAGAGTCATCACAGATAATGTCACGCGGATTAGTTTACATTATATCCTGATTCTGCTTATGCTAAAAACGTTGAATGCAAGATCTTCGAAATTCGAATACTCTGTCTGGTCTATTTCCCTTCAAATTGCTGGCAACCATCCTACTTCCGTTTCCTATTTGAAACTGCTTTTCGTTTCCGCACGAACTTCATAGCAGTCTGCTCGCTTCTATTTAACAACTACCTAAGAAGAGCAACTCGTTTTCATACAAACGAAGACATTTAAATCGTATTAAGACCTATATCTACAATATTATATGAACATATAGTTTGAATGCTTACTCTATAGCTTTATATGTGCTTCTAATTATTATTGGAAAAATATTGTAAGCCTTCATAAGAATCTTTTTGTGTTTTTAAAAAATCACCAACGTTTGATATATATATATATATTTTTAAATTAAGTTTTTATGAGAAGCCTCATGAACTAAGTTCATTTTTTAACGGTATATATTTTAGCCGCATTTTAAGGAATTTTCTTAACAGATCTATAAAATTCATTTCTGGACTGGCCATCTTTACGATAAGTTCCATACGCTCCAATATCAAAGCGGAGTATGTAATTATATATTTATATTTACTCACGGTATTCATACTGATAAGACTATAGTTAAAATAAGGATCGTACATTATGATGTATCTAAAATTTGACCAATAGTTACCAAAGTAAATTTCTATTAAGCATGATTATAAAAAAAAATCTTGCGGAACTATTAGTTTTCGCGTAGCCAAATCCGTATTCAAATTACTATGATATATAGAAATGTCTAATATATTATATTGAATTAATATTATTATGCGTAAAGAAATTCTATAAGTTTTAATTATACTCATATTAGGACAGCAATAATAAATAACATTTTTGTGTTATTGAAGAATATTCAAATATTATAAATAAAACTAAATCCAATGATCACTAAAATATGTTTTCTTAATCGATATTGAAAATACAATAAATTTAATTAAATAAATAAAATACACTCTATGTGCATTAGCGATAGAAAAACTCTAACTATAAAAATGTTACTTATATCAATTGCTATCTTAATAATTCAAAACTACTAAACTCAATATAAATAATCCTTTCATGCGTTTCTATTTTAACAAATATGTCCAAATAGATTTCGAAGATTTTATCAATTCTGGCTTTAAAATAAATCATTTTAATCTATTCCGTAGAAAAAATGATAATAGAATTTTTAATTTATATAAGAAGAGTGAGCATGTTTCCTTTCTTATTTACGGAATGAGTTAATTGAATTATCGATATTTTGTATGAGGGGAGTATTTTTAACTTATATTTATATTATATTTAAACTTATTCTATTGTATTAAAACTGAAAAAAGAGAAATTGGAATATACCACATATGTTTAAAAATGTTTATTTTTGTTTATTGATATTTTTGAAATTGATTCTTCTGCTTATTTTGTACAAAAATACTTGTTCAAAGTATTCTCCTTTGCAATTTAGCATAGTGAAATAAGTTCACGTTGGAAAAAAATATGTTTATGTGTAAGTGATATTAAACATACTATTATTATTATAATAGTTGACTATTAGAAATAAGTCATATCAACTTGATAGCATAAAAGAAATTATAGGACATGTAATAAGTGATTTACTTTGCAACTAGAAGTCGTCGGTAGTGATATATTTAATATAATATATGTTTGAATACGATCAAGTCATAATTTTCTTTTAGCTTTATCAGGTCAAAATGACGGGCGTAAAACTATTTAAATATATTAATTACAGAACAATACATCATGCTGCATGCTAACTCACTTAAGTGATAAATTGCATCTACTTATTTACGGAGAACAAAAATCACCGCTCCAAAAAATCCTCTCGGACACAAAACTTTCGGTCTGTAGTGCATTAGTCTGGCTCAGCTGAAAAAAACAAAAATTTGAATAAAAATAACAACTTTAAACGAAACGAGCTCCGGGAAAACAATCGCGGGTCTTTTGGCGCGGCCTGTGCGACTCTGTATAGTGTTAGTCAGTGGCAGAACGTGAAGAGAAACTATTACTAATAATTAATAGAGAAACTATTACTTACCTATTATTTTCAATGATAAAATTTATATTAGTTGGAGGATCTATTATTTTTGTTGATGTTTGATAAAGATAATTATATTTAAAATGTCAATATGTTTTATTGAAAGTTTTTTTGACGTTGAATTTTTATAAATTGTATTCTATACATCAGTCCTGCATTTTTTTTTTAAATACAACGACTTAAATTTTTTTTTTCGATAATACATATTGATATTTGAGATATGATTATCTTTATTAAACATCAACAAACGTAATAGATAGAAATGAACATGCAGGACTGGATGCCCATTAGGATGAGCAATTGTGTGACGAACAATTCTCGTGAAAAATAATCTGTCAGGATGTCTTCAGAATGCGGAATACTCCACTTTCGGAGAGGATTTCTTCACACTGTGTAGATCCATATTTTCCACTATGGGAGATAACATAATGTATATAAAACAAACATCTATACACATACTTATTTTTAGAATATTATTTTTAGACTACTTATAAAGCAGGGTGAGCTATGTATCGATATTTGGCTTACTACTGTAATAATGTGATTTGCTGTGTCAAATCCTTGCATTAGAAAGGTTGAGGTCATATTTAATATTCGGAGTAAATATGTGAAAGAACAAATATAGGTTGTCCTAAAATGAGCTGACTTTTAAAAGTTGCTGGCATTTTCTTCCGGAAAATTTTTATGGCTATTAAAGCATCTTTTTGCAATTTATTCATATTGTTCAATTGTTTCTCTTTCCATAGTGTGACCTCAACCTTAAATCAATTATAACAGCAAAAATGTCTTATTTAGTTTGGCCGCATTGAAATTTGAAAAATTAGTTCACTCAGTCAATAAGTGACTGTATGTGCTTAGCAACAATACTGTATTTTTAGAAGATAACGTATGTGTTCATTAATTTATTTAACCTTTAATCAGTATTCTTTCATGTGTACTAATCTATGGGACAAATACAATATGCCTATATTTGTTTTGTCCCTAATAACTTTCGTTATTCGTTATTAGGGACTTATTAGTGTATATTTCAATTACTTAGGGTATATTTAAATTTTCAAAAATCTACATACCATGATATTTATCTTCCAATGAGTTAAAGTATTTTATTTTAATAATTATGTTATTTATTTTACGATATAGTATATGGTGTATGCTATAGCAAAGTAAATAATATGATTATGTAAGTAATCGAGCTTTATTGAAGAAGAAAGTTCGCTTTTAGTATTCGTCCATTAAAGTTACCATATTAAAAGTATTATAAAAAATGTTTATCCAAGTTAAGCGAGATGTATTAAATTTCGAGTTATTAATTCAAATATTTAAAAGAAAAGCTCTCTTTAAAAGTGTTTTTTTATTAAGCGCACGATTCCCGCGGGAAATTATCAGAACTTAGATATAATTTTATGGGAAGAACACGTGTTCCATAATCTGAACGTCTGTCATAAAAATAAAATCCACCACTTTCGCTATAAAACAATATTTTCTTACGCCTTCCATGTGTACGTCCTGCCGAGCCAGTATTATGTACGCGTACGTATAATGCCGACGTGCATACTGGTTTATATACATACGTGTATACAGATTACTGAGAATATTAAATGTATGAATATTCATGGGAATATATTTATTATTAGGAAGCACGAATGAATTGAAAACAGTTCGTAGGCAGATACATATTAAAATTATATTTATTATTTAACTCTCTCAATTGACTGGGAGTACATATGCAATATGTAGACACAATTATTCAGGGGGCGTTGTATGTTTCGGTTCAAATTTGTTTCACCGTCATTTTATTTGACTGTCATTTTTCAGTTCATATATAAGAGTCGTGGAGAGTGGTCAATGAAAATTTATTTTGGAGCATGTAAATCGTTGATAAAAAATTCTTTAATTTTTGGCAAATGATCATAATGAGTAACGAGGCATATTTCGACTTAAATGGCTTTATTAATAAACAGAATAGCCACTATTGGGGCACTGAAAAACCATAAGTGATACACCAAGACCATAAAATTTACGTAAAGTAACTGCATGTCACACGACTTGGCATCAGTGGAAAATATTTATTTGGGGATGCTAGAGGCAACGCTGTAATACTTACCGGTTAACGTTATTGTTACATGTCAGTAAACTTTTCTGAGTTGGATCAATTGCACCTACTGCACATGTAATTCCAACGGATGGCTTTACATTATATACAGATCGTATTACGATGCAAATTTCGGCACACACATCGGATTGGAACATAAAACCCATTCTATATTAATTAAATAATATTATACACATAATTTGTCTCCCCTGTAGCCGAAAAGTTGGCGTACATGCTTTGGACTTGGATATTGCGGGCTCGATTTACGCAACTGCTGGGTGTTTTAAAATCCAAACATTAAAAACTGGATGGCTCGAGGAATACGCTGAAGATTATTGGGAGTATGTGTCAACATAAGTTTTGATAATGTAGATATATTCAAATTAAAATAAATGAGTCATATAAACGTAATAATTTGGCCGCTATAAGAAGAATGTCCGTGTTGTTATGAAGAGTGATCTGTTTATATCAAAAATGTACAATCAAAAAAAGAAAATAAATCTATGTTAGCAACCTCGAAGAAAAACTCACCAACCAGCACAGCTTAATTTATGAGATATCGTCACTTAAAGTGGTTGTGTTGGTTAAACTATGCGGCTGTCCAATTTTAGAACTAAGTGTTTTCTTAAAATTTCAAAACGTTTGACATTTTGAAAAATTGACAATATTGGACATTGCTTTTATTCAAAAATTGAATAGTGTATTTATTATAATAGAGTAATAACAAAATTCTAAAAAAAAATGAAATTTACATTTTTTTTTGTTTCTGTGTTGGATTTTTTTTATTTAACATTACTAGTACAGTAAATTAATTTTAGTATTAATCGGTTATATTAGTTAATTAAATTATGTTAATGATACGTTAAATAATATTATTAGATAATTAAGAGGTGAATTGTTTGTTAGTCATTATGTAAAGCATGGTATACTAATACTGAGGGTGAATTTCACGGGGCATTTCTAGAATTCATGGTCAGGGGGTGAGAATTGTGTGTTCTCTGGTTAAGGCCGGAGGGAAAATAGATTTTCTCTTTTGTATGGTATGGGCAGATCACCATATGTATGGACTTTGTGAGTTTTTTTGACTTGCGTTGTATTAAAAGAGATTAAATCCGTAAAAAGTCATGGAAAATTATGAGTTTTATCGTAAAAATTCATTGAGTATTTTTTATATGTATTTCGAAAGTCCCCATATACTCGTATTAGTAATAAAACATTTCTTTTAGTATGATTCAAATTTTTATTGCTAAATTTATGAAATCATGAAGTTTAAAGATGTTTTATTATTTTTATAAATTATTAATTGAAAATAACTTTACAGTTAATCAAGTATTGCGTGAGATAAACCCATTTATCTTAAGCAAAAATGTTCTGCATTATTATTCTGTAATTAAAAATTCTGTAATATATTATTATTAAGTATTTTATAAACATTAAATTGTAAAACTCGACATACATAATTGTATGTATAGCGTAGTTGGTAGCGTGGGCGCCTAGCAATCTGGGGAATGCAGGTTTAATTTTAAAAAAAAAATACAGTCCACTGGGTTGAAAAATTGTCTGACAAACAATTCTCGTAAAAAATAACCTGTCAAGACGTTTTCACATTGCAAAGATCCATATACTCTACTTTCGGAGCGAACGTGGTACCAAAAATGCATGGAAAAATCAAGTCCTTAGAAAGAGCAAATTGATTCTATTAAAAAAAAGTTATAGCAAATAAAGTAGTTTTTTTTTAATGTAGCCATGAAACATCTCAGTTACCGAGTAAATAAATACGTTTGTAAATGATACGGCATTGGAAGCCAAAGTTTGCATTTGTAGTTATGGAAAAATGTATCCTAAATGTTGAACATGGCATGTCACAATTCCCAATGATAAATAATTAAAATATGATTTTGTATGAAAGTGAGTAAAAAACTATTAAAATAAGGCATTTTCTTTCGCGTTTGTTATCTCAATGATTATTTTGTAATCTAGAATAAGTTACAAAAATTTATCATAATTATTATTTCAGAATAAAATCTAATATATAAAAGTCAAAATATGTATGTTCGTTCGTTCGTTCGTTTGT